>JAOTRS010030111.1:0-21733 GCA_028565755.1 Dinotopterus cunningtoni
TTATTCATTAATTTGCCTTTGCTAAATATCCTAATTAAGGTCTGTATGTTTATTCTAATCCTGGGGAAACTAGTGCACACACACACACACTCACACACACAAATTTAGGTTTTGCTAGATATAACTCTGACTGGACAATTTTTTTAGCTAGATAACTAGATTTTACACATAAATATAGTTGGACAAAAACATATTTTTCATTCAATTTCAAATAGTACATTTGTTGAAAAATGTAAAAAAAAAAAAAAATTGTTAAATCATTTTTCCAGGCAACAACCCAATTAGACACAAACATTCCAGTTTGACAAAAATCTACCTGGACAAAATTCTAGTTAACTGTGCAAAAATTTAGCTAACGGTACAACTAACTAAACAACAACAATTACAAAAAAACAACAACACAGCAATGCAAAATTCTAAATGGACAGTTATTCCTTTTAAACATTTTATTTGGTCATGAAAAAAAGTTTACACACCTTTAATTCAGATTTAAAAATTATTCCATTCATCTGGTTCTCATTTTTAAATCAGATTTAATTTTGATATTTAATTTAACCTGGACAACACCAGATTTCACACAGATAAATGTAGATACAAAAATAATCTAAATAGATAAATCTAAAGCATAGACAAAAAAAATCCATCTTTTATTTTAAACGAAAAATTGACATTCTTTACTAACTTCTTGCAAAATATTCAGGTCCTTTACTTTAAATGCATATAGAGTTATTACACGATTGTCATTATTAAACATTAAAACAGTTTACCTCAAACTTTAGAATTATTGTAATAATTTAATAATATTTTCAGAGATATGCCAAACGTTTTTGTTCTGTTTTAGACAAATTAATTTTTTTTTTAAATAAAAAACATTTCTTAAATACACACATTATGATTTTAGAACATTTACATATAATTAACACTTTAGTCATCACTGTACTTTAGATGAGTGTGAGTGTGTACATGTATCTACTGTGAGGTAGTGAAAGCCGTTACACATTTCATTTGATGTTTAACAAAATAAACACTAATGAGTTTCATAAATTCATAGAGTTTTGATGTGTGTGTTTCTCTGCATTTATTTATGTTAATAATTGCTACATTTCTAAAATAGGTCTCATCATGTCATAAAACTTTGCTTTTTTTTGCAATAGTCTATGGTGTGTGTGTGTGTGTGTGTGTGTGTGTGTGTGTGTGTGTGTGATGTTCCTCTCTTTTACCCGTAATTGTGCTCATTAGAAATAGAATCTGTGAGCCGGTCGATGAGGCGTGTAACACAAGCTTCAGCTGCAGTAATTAGCATCAGGTCTTAATAGAGGTTATATGTGTGTGTGTGTGTGTGTGTGTGTGTGTGTGTGTGTGTGTGTGCAGCCTGAAGCAGGAGGATGACACTCCCGCCCCCCCTACCACACACACACACACACACACACACACACACACACACACACACACACACACACACACACCGCTATTAGAGACGTGTTAATCGATTTCACTGTCACAGAAAAGCAAACTGACCTCTGTGACAGGGGCCGTTGGTTCTGATACACACCGCGATAAAGGACGAAACCTCCAGATTAAGGACAAACAGTTCCAGCTGAAGGGTCATGTTTTAGAAACTTGACGTTATAATCATAAACGACAAGAGGATATAAGTTATTTTAAAGTTCGTGATGTCACAGTCATTTGCACTTGGAATTCTGTGAGAGAATGTAGAGATTTCACGAGAGGGAAAAGTGCGGTAGGAGAAGATGCACAGGGGACAGGGACGATCGTAGCCTTAAGAGGATTGTGAAGCAAAGTCAATTCATGTGAGTTGAGGCTGAAGTCAGGGCATCAAGAGCCACCACACACACACACGTCTTCAGGAAAGTCAATTCATGTGAGGTAAGGCTGAAGTCAGAGCATCAAGAGCCACCACACACACACACACGTCTTCAGGAAACGGGCTGCAACTGTTACATTAGTAGTATCACCACACTCCTGAACCAGAGACAACATCAGGAGTGTCTTACCTGAGCTGAGGAGGAAAAGAACTGGGCCGTTGCTCAGACCTCTTTTCAGATGAAAATATATTTTGTAATTCATTTGGACTTGAATCTCCCAGAGTCTGGAGGAAGAGAGGAGAGTCCAATCTGTCTGAAGTCCAGTGTGAAGTTCCCACAGTCAGTGATGTTTTCCTTTTCATACAGTAGTGTGAGCTCCAGAGCTAATGTAACACTAACTGGTTTCCCCACCATGACATTATTGGGCTCGACTGGCCAGCCGATTCCCCTGATGAGAGTCCCACAGACTGATTGCCTCAGTAACACAGGATCGTGTGCTGAAGTACTGAGGGCCTGAATCGGGAGAACTTTGAACAATGTCTGTGTTGTAAATCATTTTTGATTGATCTAGGAGTTGTCTAATTGATTGATCTAGTCTAATATTTTGAGATACTAGATTTTTCTTAATTGTTTTGAGTTTGTGTTTCTCGGTAGAGATCAGCGCCATTAAACTGGCCCATGAGAAGCAGGCGGAGCTTAAACGCCGCAGGGCCACGCCCGTCGTCGGGGATATGAGGACATTGGCTGATGCACTTCCTGAGCTCCGCCCTTTCATCAGAGCGCCCGCCTCCAGGAAACAGAAAGGGTACTTCCTGCACTTTTTGCGCACACACACACACACATCACTTGATTAAAATAAACATTTTAATACATTGCTATAACCTTAACATTTCCTGCTTTGTTCCTCTCTCTCTCTCTCTGTGTCTGTGCCCCTCTGTCTCTTTCTCACTTTGCCTCCGTCTGTCTGTCTCTCTCTCTTTGTCTGTCTGTCTCTCTCTCTTTGTCTGTCTGTCTCTCTCTCTTTGTCTGTCTGTCTCTCTCTCTCTTTCTCTGTCTGCCTGTTTCTCTCTCTCTGTGTCTGTCTCTCTGTCTTTCAGCGTGGTGAAGACGAAAGCAGAACCCACAGATTTCTGTCAGATGAAGCCAGCACAGAAACGCAAACTGCTGTAAGACACGATCACACAAAATCACACAAAAAAGTGTGTGTATAAGTGTGTGTAAGTGTTTGTGTTCTGTGTGTTTTGATTTGATTTACAGTGAGATGGAGACATCCCGCTTCAGCGAGGCCATGAAGGACTCCACCTTTAAGGCCAACCCCCTGGCTGTGATTGGTGAACACCTGAGGAAACGCCTCAGACAGGAAGATGAGCAGAGTTAACCCCGCCCACTTTTTCCAGGCGGACTCCTCCATAATCACACAGACGTTGTGATCTGAGTGCTGCTCGGTTTCTGGCCTTACCGCGTGCGAGTGTGTGTGTGGGGGGGAGGGGTGGGGGTGGTCTGCCAGTGCTGGAGGTAAGGAGAATGAGATCTTGAAGATGTTTCTCAGCAGTAAAGTGTCTCTGATGCACCGTGAGCAGGAGATCATCATCATCATCATCATCTCTACAGTTCTGCTCAAAAAGATTGTAATATTAAAGTAGCAGTACAGTCAGTCTCCAGGTGTTCATCTTAAAGGGGAGCTGTTTTTGTCCTCTCTGTACTCAGGTGTGTGTGTGTGTGGCAGTGCTGTTTTGCCACATGACTGTGAGTAAAATCATGTGTACACACTCAGTACACACTCCAAGACACCGGTGTGTTTTTTTTCTTGCTCTCCTACACATACAATGAGGCAAAAAAGTATTTATTCAGCCACCAGTTGTGCAAGTTCTCCCACTTAAAAAGATGAGAGAGGCCTGTAATTTTCATCATAGGTATACCTCAACTATGAGAGACAAAATAAGGGGAAAAAAACAGAAAATCACATTGTAGGATTTTTAATGAATTAATTTGTAAATTCCTCTGTGTTTGTGTAAACATTTTATTTTGTGTTTGTAAGTGCGCGTGTACTGTTTATTATAACATCTGTGTGCGCGCCTGTAAAGTAAAAGAAAGTCTCATTAGAGGTTAAAAATCCATTTTTTCCCTCTCTGTCGTTGTGTGCGCACACATAACGCACACACATAACGACAGGCTGAGGGGCTGAACGTATGAGTCTCCTCTTACTTTAGCTTCACACACACACACAAACAGCGCCTGCGCGCATAAACGGAAACACTTATCTGTCGGGATTTATTTTTACTTTTTTTAAAGATAAAGTGCAGGTTAATTTGTTTTATTTTTACTTTATATCTTGTATTAATTATTTTTATGTATTTATTTTTTTGGGTTGTGGAACAAATAATGTGAGTTTCCATTATTTCTTATGGCAAATTTGCTTTGATTTACGAGTGTTTCGGAATACGAGCCCGCTTCCAGAATGAATTATGCTCATAATCCAAGGTTCCACTGTATTTGGTTACCTACAAACAAGCAAGATTTCTGGCTCTTACAGACCTGTAACAACTTCTTTTTTAAGAGGCTCCTCTGTCCTCCACTCGTTACCTGTATTAATTACATCTGTTATCAGTATAACAGTTGAGGTATACCTATGATGAAAATTACAGGCCTCTTTCATCTTTTTAAGTGGGAGAACTTTCACAATTGGTGGCTGACTAAATACTTTTTGGCCCCACTGTACTTTATCTCCATGCCGAGTGTGTGTTAGTGTTCTGAGGTGAATCAAAGCAGGAAGTGCACTTTCTGAAAGCCGCAGGACTGAAAAGGGGATCGGCTGTGACCGGGGAAACACTCTGACGCCCCGTCAGGCTCCTGACAGACTAATGTGATCAATAGAGAGAGAGAGAGAGGCCATTAGCTTTCATTAATAAACCATCAGAGAGAGTCAGATGCAAGTCGGCAGAACAACAACATTGTGGCTCGTCATGTAACAAGCACAGAGTCCACACGTCTGACCGAGTGTTCCTGTGTGACACAAATTAATGTATATGGATAAGAATGAGCAAAAGGCAGACGTCAGATCAGCTTTACTTTATTTTTAAGATAAAATACGGGTTTTAGGTAAGAAATCAATAGCCTTTATGGTATTTTAGTACATGGACAGTAATAAAGTGCATGTGTGACGATGTTAAAGGACAACGATCAGCGCTGGCCAGGTGTGATTAAGTGGACTTGCTGTCCCCATTCCGAAGGTGATTATTTTCCAATTACAGCATGTCCTAAAGTGTTTTATTCCTCTTAAATCTCAGCTCTATCCCACAATGTTTATTTATTTAAGAGTTTATACTCTATCTATTTATAAAGTTCCTGTTCCCACGGTAACAGTCACTCTCTCACCAGCCTCCTCTTTTCTGTCTCTGCAAAAAAAAAAATTCAATGCTGAAAACAATTACAAAACACCAATATTAGAGGCTCCTTCCATAATTGTTAATTAAACATCATATTAGATCAATAAACAGATAGATTGAGTACTTTATTAATCCCAAAATATAAATTTTTAAAAATCCATGTACATTGGGTGCACACTGCACATGTCCCTGTAAACACACTGTTGCTATGGAAACTAACAAGTACATTATTATACTGTAAACTGGTGCTGCTCTCTGAACCGCTGTTATAGAGAATTTATCTACACCTTCTGACCAATCAGGAGGCAGGATTCAACAGCTCTGTGGTATAACTGTAAAATGAATCGAACCCCAAATTTCTGTCTTCCATCATGTTTAATAATCCTAGGTAGCGTTATTTAATTATGAAACACGAGACAATGTGGGACACTTATATAAGGAATTTCTATAAAGACTACAAGCCGCGCGATATGTAGAACACGTGTGTAGGGAATAAAGAGTCGTTTAAGATTTAGTGATGACATAATCAAAAAGAGACTTTTTCTGTTTCACTGCTTAAATTAATTAGATAATTATTCTTAGAAAGCAAGCACAAAGCAAATAGTTTGACCTACCTGCTTATTCGATGACACCCATCCCCCGCCATGCAGACAGTGTCATCTAATTTAGGTGCTTCCATCGACCGAGCATCCCGACCCACCTGCTGTTCATTCCAGCAAAACAGGAAACTGAGACTAGTCGCTGAGAAATAAGTGTGTTTTTGCCTTTTTTTTGTGCCTCTAAAAAAGTTTCTAGTTTAGACTATTTCTAAAGCTTATTGCTTTCTTCCCAAGTTTTTTTTTAATTGAAACATTATTACACATATGTACTACTCAGATTTTTTAAATAAATTTATCCAATAACACAGCTCATAAAATGAAGCAATGAAAATGTCCAGCATCAACTGTTTTTTCACACTTACAATCAATGCAGCTGTAGAAATTAAGTTAAAAAAAATTACTTACTACTTCATATAACTGACATTTAATTTTTTATGTATTACATAATAAATACATTTTATCTTATGCTTTGATCCTCCTTGTATTGTGAAATGGTGCGGTCAATACATTTGTCCAATCACATATTCAGTAAAATGAAACTATCTGCACTTGACATTGAGCTTGACAGACTCGCCCTCCACTGAGAGAAAATTATTATATAGTATCATTTTACATTTTAGGGGAGACTGTGGACAGTTGCAATATGTCTTTTTACTCCAGTCAGACATACAGTATGTTAGACACTCATACTGCACATGCTCAGTTGGACCCACCACCAGGGAAAAGGAGACCATTTTAACATTACTGAAAAAATAAACATTATTTTTTTTTACTATATGAAAATTATTTTTCTTTTTACATAAGCAGTATGTTTGTTATACAGTCTTGACCTTTTGTGCGAATTCATCAATCGTTACTTAGCTTGATTCACTGTTGTGTCAACTTCCGAGTGTTAGCATGTGTCATGGTTAGTGTGATTAGCTAGCACATGGTGTTCTGTCATCGCTGGCTGGGTGGCGTACAAGCTGTTGCAGCTCATTGTTCACAAGCCTAAGCAGTCGTGGGAAAGCAGAACACACGCAGTACTGTATGTTTCACAACATTTAAGACTCTGTACAGGAGCACGTCTGCATTGTCTACCTGGATAGTTAATCTCAATCGTGAGAAGTGTGGCTACAGTGCTGGATGTGGCGGGCCTGGAGACTCAGAGACTGACAACACCAGGAGAGTTTTTAATATGCACCATGACTGTGATTCTGTGACTGAATTTTCCTTTTCAAAAAATGATTGGAAATGTTTAGATGGCAGAATTGTTTGTTGTTTGGGTTCTTGTGCGCTCAGTTAATTCATGTGTGCTAAAACAGTTAGTTGAAACGGTTTATAATATTAGGTGTGGTTTGGTAGCCTACAATAAAATACATTTTTGATGAATACACATAAGTACAATAAATATATGTTTTGTACAATAAGGGTGTGTTTAAAGAAAGATCAGATTTTGCTGCTCTGCAAATTCTTAATTTCTTCCCGTTTCACACTAAAATAACGAGAGATTAAATAGCAACTGTAATGTCTGGAGACTGACTCAAGGTAAGGATAAACCAACAAAACTCTTATTTCACAAATATTACTAAGTAAATTAATAATATCCTTATTGTGACAAAAAAAAGAGTTAACTAAAACTGATAACTAAAATTTTATATATTTTTTATCATGTTGCAACATCTGACTCAAATAAATCTTGTGAATAACATGTCCTGTGTAATCACCTTTGCATGGTATGTGTCATTTACAAACATATTTTTTCAGATACCAATGTGTCATTAACAAACAGACGGAAACAGTTTGGAAGTTCCAGTCTCTGAGTAGCTGAGATAAAAGCAGAACATTTTCTGTCCTATACTCTATACAAGAATCTGTTCAAAACTTTGACGAATAAACCCCTTAAGACAGAATTAATAGATGAAGAGTAAATGTATTTATCCACCCATGATCTGATCACATGATTTAATGCTTTGCAGTCTTTCCTTTAATTAGTATTTAAATTCACTTTCCTCTTATCATCATGCTCTAGTACAATTTTTTTTTACTCCTGATTTTTATTGTAAGGTAAAGGAACAAACATACTGTTACCCCCATGAGACTAATCTGTTCTTTCTTTGTGTTTTATAATAACTGACTTTACCTTTGTACTTTATAATAGTTAACATTGTGTGTGTGTGTGTGTGTGTGTGTGTGCAGAACAAATATAAAGTCATTATAGTCAAATGGCCTAAATTTGACTATAACCCTGGTTTATAAATAGTGTTTAGAGACTTATTTTTACTACAAGTGATTATTTGAATTTGAATGTGTCTGTGTTGTATTAGAGTGTGTGTGAATGTGTGTGTGTGTGTTTTAGAAAATTTGGAAAATGTTGTCCCCTCGTCCATAAAGAGTCTAAAGGAGTCTGTCCTGAGCAACAACCACTGTATTATTATTCTAGCTACATGGACGAAGACGTTAAGCTCCTCCCCTTTAGCACAATGACGTCATATGTGCTGTGTATTTTCATAAGTAGTAGTTCTATATTCAGAACCATATTTTTTTCCTAAATGAGCTTTATTAATAAATGTAATACATTAATATTAATTTAATTAAATTCAAATACGATTCATATTTGTAATTAAAGGCTTATTACAAAAAAAAAAATGTGTTAAACCGATGATTGATTTTCTGTTGAAAAACATTGTGTATTTATATTTATGGTAATTTCTCAATTAAACAGTAAATGACAATATTTTTAAATAAACATTTTCCTAAAAGTGTTATCTTACCAGAGTTTTCACTGTGAAGTAAATATTTTAACTGAAATTACAGTTCTTTGAACGTCATATGCAAATGTGTGCAAACAAGAACATAATTGGCTGTTATGAATAATTCATTAGGTGGGCGGAGCTGCTCCTTACCATCTTGCTCATCCTACACTTTTGATCAGAAAATATACTTTAAAAACACTGAATATCTTTCACAGTGCCCGAACAGGTGAGCGGGTTTTTTTTCCTCCCAGTGATTGAAATGGACAATGAAAACGTGTGCGCTCGGTATCCAACCAATAGCGTGGCGCAACGCACCTGTCATACGATTATCATGCAATAAGAACGCGTCTTTGTTTTAGAGCCCGCCCACTTTGCCGCCAATCAGCGGAGCCGCGCGCGTCCGAGGTCCCGCCTTCTCTTTTCAACGTCCTGCAGCTCTCACATTAACGGAGCCGCCTCAGGAATTACACGCGCTCTCGTGTCACACAGGTTTTATATTTATATTTATTTTCGATACATTTACGTATTTCAAGATATTTGTGAAGTCTGTCAGGAAAAAATATTGGTTTTGGTTATTTTATGACTTAAATATTAATTCCTTTTGGCGCGTCGTGATTGTGTGTGTGTGTGTGTGTGTGTGTGTGACAGGAGTGGAGTGTTAGCTTAGCCTCACACCAGCGTCTCGAGCCCTTCTTTCTCTTCAGAGCGACCGTGAGTATATCTTTTTTTTTTTCATTTTAAAATGAGTCACATTACGAGAATTGTTTAACGAAATACTCTAACGTTTCTGTCAGAAATGAGTCGATGTTGCCTATTTTTATTTATTTATTTATTTATTTTTATTTATTCACTCATTCATTTCTCTGAGGTGAAGGAAAAACGTGACGCTCGTGCGGGCGGCGCGCGTTTAAAAGCCCCAGTCGCGCGCGCGGCGCAAGGCACGCGCGCACTGCATCTTCGCCGTGCGCCCCAAATAAAGCAGCGCGCGCTGACCGTCTGATCTAAACGATGCGCGCGCGCGTTAATGGAATCACGAGCGCATTACAGGCTGCAGTGTGAAGTAATGGGAGTGATGTGCGTCTAAAAAGAAAAGTGTTCACTGAGCACTAAGTAGGTTTGAGATGGTATCAGATCACGTCCTAATAGATAGATAGATAAATTCCAGATATACAGCAGCAGAAGAGACAGTAACACACAGGCAGGTTGCAGATGTGATTACACACTGTATATCTTACACACAGTCAGTACACACAGGGTGAGAATGTGAGAACTGATCAGAAGTTACTATGCTAAGAAAAATAAACACAAGAGATATAAAAAGCATAAAATTATAAAACTTATATACGTAATATATATACACATAAAACCTTTTTAATCCCTGAGGAAATTCTCGTGCCAGAGACTACTCCAAGAGCAAAGAGAGTAAAATATACGCAATGAAGTGAAGTAATGAATAAAGTAAAATAAAAATAATCCACTAACTAGACATAAGATGCAGCAACCATCAAAATAGAATGCAGCAACTGATAGCAATAGAGCAGCGGAAACCAGATTCTAATGTAGAATTTACGTAGCAACAGTGATGAGTAATATTTCTAAATGATATTGTTAATTGATATTGCACACAATATTGCTAGATTCATATTGCACATGATATTGAGGAACCCAGGCATACAGATTTCAGAGGTACGGCTAGTGCACCTATTGTTTCTAGGTGGTGACCATTATTTTAGCTCACAAGTTACAAGTCACTAGTTAAAAAAAGTTAACTAATAAGTGAAATTAAATTAACTGCAGTGGATGTGCAATTTGTGCAAAGTGAGAACAGTGCAAATAGTATTAAGTGTGTAAAGAACAGGATGAAAGTGACACTGAAACTGAGTCTCTGTGACAAATATGTAATAGTGAGAGTAACTGAGCAGACCCTGAAGCTAACAGATCAAAGAGTTATGCATGTAGCCTCGTGATGTATGTAGCAGAATAACAGTGCAGAATGAAAGCCGGAGTGCTCAGTGAGTGTGTATTTAATTGAGATCGAACATGCACTGTGGACATCTTGTTTGTTGTCAGGTGGTAAAGAATAAAATCCATTAACAGTGTGTATAAACAAATTCAGCATTGTTCAGGTTAGGGATGTTTTGATGCTTATAACCATTTATCTTCTAAACTTCATGTTGATAAACGCTGCTTGTTGATAAAAATCGCATACTGACACCTCTTATCACAGTGTTTACGCTTTCATCAGATTTCAGATGTAATCTAGAACCCTCCTTCGAGTCAGTTTTACAAAGTTGATTATATTCCCGTAACAACATGTCTCGAAGTGTTGTAATCCGTTTATACCCCAGCAATTTGCCAGTTACTACAGTTATTACAGACACAATGTACATTTTATTCGTTTTTAGTTACCTTTAATACTGTTAAACTTCCACAAGAAGTATTGTGTATTCACTACAAGTGTATTCACTCATTTCAACTCATTTCCTCACCAACCTCTCTTTTTTTCTCTTTATTGAATTTAATAATCTTTTTCTTTCACTGAGAAACTGTTAAAACTGCAATACTCCGTTGTTTTTTTTGGGCAGTCTCGTGTTCGTGTGCGGCACGTTGGCGTAGTGGTTAGCACCGTCGCTTTGCATCTCCAGGTTATGGGTTCGAATCCCGCCACAGGGTCTGTGTACATGGAGTTTGCATGTTCTCCCTGTGCTTGGTGGATTTCCTTCAGGTACTTCAGTTTCCTCCCACTGACATGCAGATTAGCTGTTTTTAATACGGCACAAGGACACACATCTTTCCGCATGTGCTTATTTCGCCCAGAGAGGTTTGAGGTGTTTCTCCACATGATAAAATACTAAACCGGTACATAATAAAGCAGAGAAAGAAAAGTTGAGGTGAGATTAAATCTGATGAAACAATCATCACATGCCTGTTCCAGTCAGGCTCGGGTTGTGAGTGGTGAGCAGGAGATCACGTCACATGTCGCTTTATCTGTCCAACATATCTGTCAGCAGCGTGTAGCGTCTCGTCTGCGTTCCGTTTCAAGTCATTCTGCATTTTTTTTTTTTTTTTTATTTGCTGCACCAGTCTGTTTGACTTTGATTAAAGAATTATTGAAAGTCAAAGCAACACTTTTCATAAACTTTGAATTTATGACTTCTGGCCTGCTCTGGGTGGACAAAGCAGTAATGTCGGCTTTCTCAGGGCGAGCGTCACACTTAAGGACTGGTGGCGATTTTATTTTTATTTCTTGCTCTGCAGATGTACAGTAGCGTCCTGTGAGGAAAAAAAAGAGATCCTGTATCATGTTAGCTTGTGTGATTAATTTGTCATTTAAAATGTACGTTTACACACTCCAGGCAGTGTGTATGTAAAGGATGAAACATTTCACAAAGTGCTGTTGAACAAAAAATAGTTCATGTCAGAGTGGTTTAATACGACACAAGTTTTTGTATCACTTAGTGTGTGCTGTTTCACTTATTGCGTTGTTTACAGTGTTTTATTTGTTAATGAATGTCACGCTTTTTATAGTTTAAAGTTTATCTGTTTTTAGTTACCTTTAATGCTGTTAAACATCCACAAGACGTGTATTCACTCATTTCAACTCATATTTAACTATAGTTTTTATAGTTAAATTTAACATCCTCAAGACATTCAAGCAGCTATAAACAGAGGTTCCCTTACTAGCCGCTCTCTGTTTCTCTCTCAGTTAATAAAAAATAAAAATAAAAACTTTTGTTGTGGTGTTACAGAGAAACCTAGAGAACCTCCTGTGTCCTAAAGACATCACTGAGACTGTTAAAACGCAACGAGACGCCTTCCATAAGTGTTACATAAATGTCTGCCATAAAAAACAAACAAACAACAAAACATATTAACAGTTACTTTTGTCTGTGCTGGCTTTTTATAGGATAGTGTAGAATGGCATGACTTTACAAAGAAATGTAAATCGAACAAAACAAAACAGGAACATGTACTAGGAACAGCCGATTATTATTATTATTATTATTACTTTTATTTATTTATTATTATGTTGTTGTTTTTTCACACAGACGACTGTGCATGTTTACAACGAAGCAGTGACCATTTAGAGGATGGTTTCTAAATAAAGTATATATATATTTTTTACATTGAAAAGTGTTTATTTCCTCTGCAGTATGTGTGGAGACTTTTGGGGCTACCTGTATACTATTCTTTATTTACTCGCTCCATGTAGGCCAGTCACGAAGACAAGGAAATAAAAATTAGTATATGCATGAATCATCGCCTGTGATTCAGAGCGGGCTGCGTTTGGAGGACAGGATGAAAGGACAGAGAGAGAGAGAGAGAGAGAGAGAGAAATGGCAGAGCAGAGGAGTGCATATCCTAGGGAACCGGTATAATCCTATTTTTAAAATCTGTATTTATATCACAGAGATGATGAAATAAAACTCGCAGAAATAAAAGCGAATGACCCATTTTTTATTTTTTAACCTCAAATTCACACTGCACTGTTCATCATCTGCACTGAGCACAAGCTGGAGAAAGTGTTGCTTTTTTATATCATAATCACTGGCCAATCATTTATTAAGAGTACTTTTACACTTATTATGGGATGTCTTTTCTTGACGTTTTAAATAAAAAACAAATGCAGCCTACCTCGGCGTCCTCGTCCCAGTGGAGCACGGGGCGAGTTATCATCCACAGAAGTGTCCGTGATACTCAGTCTCCCCGTGCCGTTTACTGAAATATAGTTTTATGACTGATTTAACGAGATGTTTAAAGAGTCATGTTGATTTGATTATTTCCTCATAAATCAGGTAAATGTCATCATTTATTTTTTTAATTATTTCTACTAATATTCCAAAATATGAAGAGGGGAATAAATGATGTTATTATGTTGAATAAATATATTAAACCTTAAACATGAACAGTGCATAAGTTAAATGAGTTAAAATGATTAAAAAGACAGATATTATATTAACATAATTAAAATACGTTCTTTCTTATTTAAACATTAAAAGAAAAGGATACAAATATATGATTTTCATTATTTGATGAAACATTTGAACAATTTAAAGTAGATAAAATATTTGTTTTTAATAAATTGACATAATAGTTATAATCCTGGTTAAAATGGGAGAGTTTGGCCAGAAAGCGCATCAGTCGAAAACCTGTGCCAAGGTGTTGTGTGGATCGGATGGTCCGCTGTGGCGACCCCTCGACGGGGGCAGCCGAAAGACTGACAACAACAGTATTATACTTCTTATGATCTCTCTTTCACACACACACACACACACACACACACACACACACACACACACACACACACACCTTGTTTGCTGCCTTCTTCATGTTAAAGCGTTTGTATCAATGTCTGAAATTTAGTTACATTTAAAATTATATTTAACTGTTATACAATATATCACAATGTAAAATCTTTTTATTTCTTTTCTAACTGCTGTTAGTGTGTATGTGCGCGCGCTTAAGGATTCATTTTATTTCTTATTATTTAATCATTTCTCAGATTCCCCTTGTGTTATGTAGAGATTAAAAACTGATCGTGTATGTAATTGTTATATATTACGGCGGCATGATTTGATCATAAATCTCACATATTTTCACTCACACCGTGACTGTGATTTAAACTCAGATATGTGACTATTACGTGTACTGTTTTGTATTCAAACATATTAATCGAGGCAGCAAATGTTAGCCAAATAAATTCCTGTTTATGTATATATGATCTGGAATAATTAGCAGTTTTTGGCAATTAAATAATTTCACAAGTTTAAGGCGATTAATTGCTCAGCACTATTTTATATATATACTGTACACACACACACACCGATAGTTCTGTTGAGCGTCTTTCCTGGGGACGGGAACATATCTTCATGTGTAATGAGGAGCTAGGGGACATGGCCATGCAGGAGAGTGATGTGAAGAGAAAACCCTTTAGTGATAAAATTCCTTTCCTTCAACATGTAAATGATGCAGAAAGTGTTGTCTGAGGACAGGTTATGGTTGCAGGGTTTATCTTTACTACAAGGCATCCCATACAGCCAGCATCAGACATAATGTATACGGTATGTGTGTAAAATGTTTACACACCATGACGTATCTGAGCAAAGAAAGAAGTTGAGAAATCTGTGACCGTTGGACGTTTTTGTCCGAGCGTTTTTGAGGCGTGGGTTTATTCACGGCTCACTAAGTCTCATTGGGTCCGTTGAGGAAATGGAGGACGTTTCGAGCGAGGTGTCTGAGCTTTCTCATTCGCTTTGTTATCGCTACTCTCTCTCTCATCCACCATGAAACAGGTCCAGCCCTGAGTCCCGCCTCTTCACTGACAAACTGGCACTCTGGGCGTTTCAGTTCCCCGGGACAAACATTTCATTAGCAGATGTTCCTTCTCACACACTCAACACTTCTACTCCACTTCTAATGTTTACTTGTCTGATTTCTGTAGCTCCAGACAATTCTTAGAAATCATATGAAAAAAAAAAACTCACCGTGTCTTGTAAGTTTAAGTAATCTGACTAAACAGACTTATTTTTGGTTACATAAATCTGTTTTCTATTGTTCTGTAAATAAAATGATAATAATGTAATTTATTCTGTAAAAACAACCTGGTCTGTGGAAGAAGTTATAAAACGTGATCAGAGAAGAAAAACATTTTATTACAGACGTCTCCTCGAGAAGTAGGAAAAACTGTGTCTGTGTTTAATCAGCATGCTTTGATTACATTCTGCATCCTGATTGGCCAGAAGGTGTTGATTAGTTTTCTATAACAGCAGCTCTGACAGTAGAGCTTTTTTATATTAATACGCTGGTTTTATGGTTTCTATAGCAACAGCTCATTCACAGTGGAGCACAGAACACTGATAAAGATGTTTAAGTGTGTGTGTGTGTGTGTGATCATTGAGATGTGAAGAGTTTACACTTTGCAGTTTCGCTAACAAAACAAGAAAAAGAAAGAATCTGGTGAGGGAACGATAGTTGAAACAGACGAGAGAACAGAGAGTCGCTTCTGCCATGAGCGTTAAGTGTAACTTTAAACGGATAAAAAGTACATCGTCTTTGTTAGATAATTAGGAATTAGGAAGAATAAAACAGTGCTGTTGTAGGAAAATAACCAATGTCTGTGTGTTCATTACACACACACACACACACACACACACACACACACACCCCGGGGGCATTACTTCCTTTTCTACTTATCTTTTTTTCTTATATTTTTACAGAGCATTATTTACAATAGGCTGCAAATCAAATCCATCCATGCTGCTGTGGAGACACACACACACACACACACACACCTTTTATCTTCATATCAGATCTCAGTGTTGGTGGATGGTACCCTGGGGAGTGCTGAAGTTACACTAAGATCTGAGGTCAGCCACTCTGAGTGTGTGTGTGTGTGTGTGTGTGTATGAGAGAGAGAATGAGACGTGACAGAGGGCAAACGGCAGCCCATTTAATCAATCCTTGCTGCAAAAAAGTCAACAGCAGTAAAGAAACGCATGCCGATGAGTGTTAATAAGTAGAAGTCATTTGTTTTATGGAAATCGTTAATGAAATTGAGGCTGTTGAATTGTGACGTACAGGGTGTGTGAAGACGTTTAAAGAGTAACAACACAGCCCGTGATACCAGCTGTAAAGGTTTCTTGGATATAATTAACCTAAAGCATTATCATATGAGAGAGAGTGCTGTTGTACTGAATATCACCCTCAACAGGAGGTGAGAGTAGTCTTAAACTCTCACTGGTACTCTGTCGTCAGAAGGTGAGGAGAATAAACCATGGATGTGGTGGACAGTCCTGAGAAACTCACCAGATTTACTTTATATTTACACTTATTACACTTTAGAATATCAGCTCTGGGTTCTGGGGTCGAATCCCAAATAGTGCGAAATGGAAAGCTAGTCCACACACCAAGCGGTGCCCTCAGAGGCGATTCAGAACGACTTAGAAGTGATTAGTGCAGAGACGGCGTGTTGTTTAAGACGACATAATGTTATCAGATGTGTGTTCTTACTGAAAGTGCTTCTGTGACTGGTTGTGAATGTGGGTTTTGTCAGTCCCAGCGCGGTTATCGTCTATTATCAGCACTCGTGGAACTCCTCTCGTCCAATCAAGGGCTGCTTATGAATATTTAAAAAAAATTTGGAGGTTTGATGGACAAAGTGCACAAAACCTAGCAGCGCTGGTGATGTAGCAACATCAGTTTTATTGACCATGCACGTGTGATAGAAGTGTTGTAGTGTAAAATCTTTCTCACTTTCATTAAGATCTTTATGGCTTTACTGTCCGACTATGTTATTAATAAAGCACTCGTCTGAATCATTTCCTCATCCATTTCCCATTCAGTATTGAATTTCTGTTCTGTATCGTTTTATTCACTGTGTGTCAATTATAGATAAAATATGTAAAGGTGCACTGGGTGCATAAGAAAACTAGCAAGAGAAGGCTAGCCAGCCTGGTCCGATGAATAAAGTGAACGCTGGCTCTGATAGAAACGAATCAGAACACACAGCACTCCCTCACTATAAAGAGTCGGAGGTCTCCAAATTGTCCAGATCTCCAGCAGGGGATGTGCAGGACAAGCATGTCCGATCCACTGACACCCCACCTTACAGCTTTACAGGATTCAAATGTCTTGGTGCCACACACACACACACACACACACACACACACATATGCATACACACACACACACATGCACACATCTTGTTATGATCTGTATAGAAGTTCACAGGCCTGTGTATCGGATTAAAGTCCAAAATCAGATGTTTGGTGAAAAACAGCAGGTCTATTATTTAATAAAAAAATAAATAAAAAAAAAACAGGCACGGTCGATCTGAAAGGAAAAAACTTTTGTCATGAGCTGTCATGTTCTGATTATCACACCTTTAAAATAATAATAAAATCCAGTGGGTTCATATATAATGTAGGGTTTTTTTTTCTTTTTTACAGAAATGTCTTGGTGTGTGTGTGTGTGAGAGAGTGTGTGTCAGCAATCATTTTTCTGCTTGTTCTTGTTAGGAATGTGCATGCGGTCAGATGATTATCAGAGCGTGATCATATTCCTCTTTCTTTCTCAGTACTTGAAGTCATGTCAGGACATTCGTGAGCACACAGCGCCCTCTTCTGGTCATATAACAGCATCACCTGTCATGTGATTTTATCAGTGCGTTTTAGTTGTGCGAGAACGTGAAGTTAGTTGGTGTGAGAGAAGAGGATGCAGAGGATCGGGTTAGATGGAGGCAGGTGATGAGCTGTGGTGACAGCCAAAATACAAAGAAGAAGTGTTCTCAGTGACACAATGACAGGGTGCCAAAACATTCTGTACGCAGCAAAATATTGTATTTTGTTCTGTGAAATCATTTGAAGTACTGAGGTACTTTGAACTGTTAAGTTAAGAAATGTTGGTGTGTTAATAAAATCCTTATAGGGAGATAAACAGATAAAGTTATTAATGTGTGTGTGCCCTGCGATGGATTGGCAGCCTGTCCAGGGTGTACCCCGTCTCGTGCCCTAAGTCTCCTGGGATAGGCTCCAGGCCCCCCGCGACCCTGAATACAGTGTGGTTTAGACCAGGGGTCTCCAAATCCAGTCCTGGAGGGCCAGTGACCAGCACAGTTTGTAATTCACCAACACCTAAACACACCCACTGAACCTAGTCATTAACAGATTAGTTAAATCAGCTGTGTTTGAGAAGAAGAATCACCAAAGTGTGTTGGACACTGGCCCTCCAGGACTGGATTTGGTTTAGACGATGAGAGGAGATGAGACTTTTAGAGCACATCTCCATATAGTGCAGTGCTGCTGGAATCCACTAGAGGGCGGCCAAGAACTGATCTACACTCAACACTGCTTACGCTTACTCTGGCAAACTTCTATAATTCTTTTTCCTTTAATTTTACAGTGTCACAGGATAAACTCAGGGCAGGAAAACACAGACGACAGGAGACGACAGAGTGTGGAATATATTTAAATTTTTATCTTTGGCTCTATATGAGCTCTTTAAAACATTGAGAAGTGCACTAACGCGCACACACACACAAACACACACACACACAGGTGCTTTTGGGGGTGCTCGGGGGAGAAGGTGAAGTGCAGAACACGCAGCTCTGTTTTCACTTCCAGCAAAAGCTTTAAGCCTGCCGTCACAGAGAAAGAGAATAGATCTCTTTTATCTTTTAAAAATATTTCCTTTTTATTTCTTTCCTCTCTCTCTCTTTGTCTGTCTCTGTATCTCTGCCTGTTTCTCCCTCACTTCTCCATGTCACACTTTTATTGTCTTTTATTGAATTGTTCCTTTCCTGTTTTCTCTCTCTCTCCCACTGTATTTTTCTCCGAGTCTGTCTCAATTTGCTCCCTTTTTCTGTGGGAGGGGGTGTAAGCAGCCGTGTTTGTGTGTGTGCAAGAGAGGGAAAGAAAGAGAGATGACGGTGTATATAAAAGGGAGAGTGTGTGTGTGTGTGTGTGTGTGTGTGTCAGACTTTCCTCATGTCTCGGACGTGTTGCGGCAGCATGGCATCGTCGCTCCTCTGTGTGATTCGCCGCAGGTCTAAACGGAGACGCAAGAAACGCTCTGAGCGTAGAGGTACCCGGTCGTGTGTGTGTGTGTGTGTGAAAGAGAGAGAGGGAGAGATTTTTAAGTGCGAACTAAATTTTAATTTTATTATATATAATAGTAAAATAAAAAAATACAGCTTTTTTTAATGACACTTCATGCTTTATTGTAACATAACTTTTCTCATAGTTTCAGATCAGTGTGTATAACAGGTGGTAATGTATGATACTCAGAGTGTGTCTATCCCATGTAAGTGTGTGTGTGTGTGTGTTGTTTGGGTGGACTGATATATAGATTGGATTTTACATTTTGCAGGTAGTAAAAGCTTACAGTCCCGTCAGCATCGCCGCAAATCAGATGAATAAAGAGCGATGATGTCACTCCTGTCTTTAGGAGAGCTGCCTTAACTCTTTTTTTTTTGTTGTTGTTGTTGCATATCAGTAGTTCACATGACCCTCCCGTTTATTCAGAGGACATTTACCTGTTTATTAACCTGATTAGGGCAGGAACAGCGTGTTTCTCGCGGATGGCTGATATAGTGAAGATATTGTATTGTCGTGTTTTAAAGAGTTTCTATGGATTTTGGGAATAAAAACATCCAGTAATTTGCTTTAGATCACAGGTTGTAATCGCTACTACAAAAAGTTTACAATCTAAGAAATGTGTTTTATGATATAATTTATCATGATATTGATATTATATTTCATTATATTTTTGCGTAGTTCTGACTGTTATTCTATATCCTCACTCCTGTGTAGCATTTAATAGAGAATGTGGGGAAAATTGATTCCGGTATGAATCGTAAGTCTTTTGTACGTCGTACGTCACACTACAAAAGATCGTAAGTCTTTTGTAGTGTGACGTATCGCCACACTACAAAATAATTTTTTAAAAGCTATTTTTACATGCATGATAGTGAGCAGAATTGTCTGGTGTGTCAGTGTAATTGGGCGTGCCCGTGATCGGCCGATTAGCCTCAGATATAAACCACGCTGTACCGAGCACAGAAGCTTCCGCGTGGTGCAAAAGAAGCACATTTATATGGCGTTACATTATCAAAAATCACTCTCATGCACACAGCTTCTCAACCCGCGCGCTTACTGTCAGGTTGAGTTATGAGACTTTGAAGGCGTTTGAGGCAGTAAAAAACGTTCCTGTTTCTTTATAATCCTACAGGTGGCGCACTCTGAACTTTTTACACATTTTCATCCCGTGTGGTAGGAGTGAATTATTTGTGAAGTTTGTTTAGAAATAATAATCACGGCAGATAACAGAGATACGCGTGACTCAGTAACAATATAGCTTTGTGTTGAATTTAATTTAAAGTTAAACGTTAAACTCTTGTATTTAAAGTTAGTTTGTAATGTTTAAACGCTGCGCTTGGGTTTTAAGAGAGAAAATTAATGTTATAAGGAATGTGCTACATAATGTATACTTCAATACTTACTCATTAAACTTTTTTAAAGGGTTAAAATTGTAACAAAATCAGGGGGGGGTATTAGAATATTTATAAAATCGTGATACTTATAGAATCACAATATTAATCTAATCGGCCCGAGGTATCGTGATAATGTCATATCAAGAGGAGACTGTTGATTCCCTTCACTAACATTTAAACACTTTTTAGAAAACTCAGTAACTTGGTCTAGTCTGAGTACAAAGCAAATCAGACTGGTCTAATATTCTATCGAGGATGCTTGATTGACAGCTTTGAACCAGATGCTTCTTTGACTGCACAAGAATCAGGATTGTTAATGCAAAGATTCGTTAAAACGTTACAGCTTGATGTGGGTGGGGCTTATACAGGTTTGTCACACAATTAGACCCGCCCACTAAGAAGAGACAATGGGGTTGTGTCAGCTGTCTGTTCTGCCGATTGAGGAGGGATGTTAACTTCATGGGGACTCAGTAAGGATTTCTGTCAGAACATGTGAAACACTTTCTTTTTGTGGAAAAGCTGTTCAATTTCATGCTTGCTTTGTTTTAAGGAGTTCCTGCTGTGTTTGTGTCTTTTAAAGTGAAACCGTGTTAAAGGAAGTTCAGTGATTAATTCTTATAATCATCTTACACCAAATAAAACACAACAAGCCACTTATGCAAAAGAGTTCATTATCGATGAGTTCATGAGGGATCATGCGGTTTAAGAACTGATGGAAAGTCACACGGCGCGGGGGATTGTGTGTCTGCAGATCATTTCTGGAGTTTATGTTAAATTCAAAATAAATCTGCACTGAACAATTAGTTTTTTTCTTAGGTTTAGAGAAAATGCAAATGCTCGTTACAGTGAAACCTTGGAATACGAGCATAATTCGTTCCGGAAGTGGACTCGTATTCCAAAACACCCGTGAATCAAAGTGAATTTCCCCATATTTCCCCATAAGAAATAATGGAAACTCAAATTATTCGTTCCACAGCCCCCCAAAAATAAATACATAAAAATAATTAATACAAAATGTTGTTGTTGGTCTTTCGGCTGCTCCCGGCAAGGGGTCGCCACAGCGGAATCCCCAGTCCGCACTACAAAATATAAAGTAAAAATTAAACAAACTGACCTGCACCTTACCTTTGAAAAGAATCGCGACAGAGCAGTGTTTCTGTGTAGAGCAGAGAGAAAGAGTGTGTGTGTGTGTGTGTGT
>JAOTRS010030128.1:0-10362 GCA_028565755.1 Dinotopterus cunningtoni
ATTATGAGTGCAGATTGTGGGAGAAGTTGTTATAAAATCAACAAATCTACAAGGAATTATTGATTTTGTGACACGTACTGCACTACATAGTATGTAGCAATCAATTTCCCCCTCCATCTCTATTGCCTTCACAACATTCTCTTACTATCATAAACAGGTGAGGAAATAAATAATATAATTGAGTTGATAAACCACATTGGATAAATCAATAGGATTTAGGGAATCTCCTAACTGCAGACCATTTAAACTCAAGTTAGTTTAGTATTAAAGTTTAAAAAAAAGAGCATAGTGAAAAATCTAGCATTTTTTGAGCTTCTGCAGGTTATTGGACTTTGCTTGACTGATGACATGTAAAGCCTGACTGAGGTCTCAGTATTCAAACCCTGGTCACCATTGTTCCACAAAATAAATAAATAAAATGAAATAATACCTTCATTTATTTTTTTTTAAATGATGACCCAGGTTCCCAAGGTTGAAACAATGATGACTATTGCGCCAACTGACCAATCCCTAATGACCCGTATTCCCAAAGTAGAATCAACTAAACACCTTTGTTGCCAAGGACCACCCACTGATCGCCATTGTTCCCCAAAAAGAACCAGCAAAACACAAATTGTTGCCCTTGGGAACAATTTCCTTAATAAAAAAAAAATCAACTAAACACCCCTGTTCCCAATGATGAACAGTTTTCCTTCAAAAAAATTATCTAAAATACCCATTGTTCCCAAAGACCAATCGGTGATAACCCTTGCTCCCAAAGAAGCAAGAATCAACTGAATAACATTTGTTTTCCCCCAATGATGAACATGGCCCTTAAAGGAGAATGAATTAAATCTATTTTCTTCTAAATGATGATTATTGTTCTTATAAATAAAATAAGCTAAATATGCTTGGGTTTTTTTTTGAAGCAAATACCTGAAAAATAGATAAGTCTCTACTCACTGCTTAAAAATGCATTTCCATTGACTTGTCTGTATAGACATTTAGAGGAAGTTAATTCCACCAATCACTGATGAGCATTTTTCCTTCCAAAGTAGAAACAACTAAAACAGCATTGTTCCCAAACACCAATCACTAATGACGCTTGTTCCCAAAGACCAAATCAACTAACCACCATTGTTCCCAGTGACGACTATTTTTCCCTAAGAAGAATCATACTAAAAACCACTATTCCAAATGATCACCACTGTTCCCAAAATACAACCGACTAAACACAAATGACGTCCACTGTTTCCAGCCACTGATGACCATTTGCCCTTGGGAACAATGGTCTTTAGTTGACACTTCTTCGGGAACAAACACTGGTGACTTGCTCCCAACGAAGAATAAATTAAATCACAATTGTTCCCAAAGACCAATGACTGATTCTACTGTTTGTCATGTACGCACATGTATTTTTGTTCTTTGCTGTAAACTAAAACAGAAGATATTAATATCATCCATAACTATTGTCTTTAAGCCCATTTTGCCTCTCCTATTTATCTTCTATTCTGATAAACCTCTATTCTGTTCCAAGTGTCTTCAGATAACCTTATTCTTCATGCAACACATATTGATATGCAAATAATCATGGCAGTTAATGTATATGCAAATTAGTGCATATGCATTAGGTTCTCTGAAAGGAGAATAAAACCCCACTGTTAAAAATCCTGGTCCGGGTGAAAGGCTGGTCGTAACTGCATCCCTTTTTACACATTCATTATTTATTACAGATCGACTCCAGTTTCTAATGTTTGACACTAATTTTCGCTCGCAGTTTGTCAACATTTCACTACATTGTGAAGCAGCAGTGTCGATCTACACACCAGCTACATGACAAATTCCTCATGCTGAGTTTATTCCTTTGAGAGCTGTGGATCACAAACTAGGCGATGATCAAGGCAAGCTAACACAAACCGCTCCATGCCATTCCCACAGGGGCATCATGGGATTTTTCCAACCTCTAATGCTCAAACAACCCCACTGCCCTAGTTTTATTTAAAATGATGAAACATTTCTCGATCCTCCTCGAGCAGCATGTTAAAGGGGGAGAGAGACACAGAGAGAGAGAGAGCGAGAGAGAGACACCAAAGGGAGGGGAAAATGAAGAGAAGAAAGAGTGAGGAGAGATGGGGAATGAGGGTAAGGAGGAAAAAAGAGAGAGAGAGAGAGAGAGAGAGAGAGAGAGAGAGAGAAAGAATAAATATAGGGATGTACAGGTTTGCAATGAAAATAGGAATGATAGAGTGTGGAACAGAAAATGAACAGAGAGATGAGAAGGAAAGAACCAGGAAATGAAAAAGTGGGATGTAGAGAGCATATTAAGCCAAAGTAAAAATGCAGCATTGAAAAAAGTACAGTACTGTATGCCTATACTGTATGTATATTTTGGTGAAACTTTGAGAGATGTTTAAATATGTAGTAAAAAAAAAAAAAAAAAAAAAAAAAAGTCTTGATGGAAATTGCAGCAACACTTTACACCAGAAATGAGCAATTTGTCTCCATTCCATCAACCTGAATATTTAATTAATCCAAACTCCATGATTCATAACCCTGTTTTATAAACCAGTGATTAATTCAATTATAATCATAATGATGATTACTGGGTGGTGAAAATTAAATCAGATCAGACCAGCTGAATCACAAATAAATGTGTGAGGGAGAAAAAAAGAAAGAGGCATGACAATGAGAACTTGAAGACAGGAAGACAAAAAAAGGAAGGAAATAAGGGATGTAATGTGGTATGTGACAAGTGATCCGTTGCCAGGAGTGGTTCAGTTCATCTCAAAGAACTCTGACCTGTGATCAGTGATGCAATCTTACACGCAAGAGTGAGATCATGAAATTAGCGGACTACAAAAAAAAAAAAAAAAAAAAAAAAAACCCGACCATAGCATACTTCATGCACAGATGAAATTTTGCTAGAGTAGCTTTGACGAACAATGTAATGTAACTGTGAAACAACTCTCTTTCTGAAGTCATGGAAATGGGTATGACATTTTCATAGAGCCACCTGCAGTACCAGAGCACATGTATGTATGCAAAACCACAGAGCTTGTTAGATCAGGAAGGTGGTTTCCTTTTCATGGAACTCTTTTGAATGCAGTCAATGCTTAAACTCCACGGTTATCTGGTCACTGAACTAGGAAGTAATCCAACATTCATGAATCCAAGTTCCATTCCAAGATTTTACTCTAAGTTGAGTCTTTTTTTGTTTAGTCCTTTCTTTTTTCACCCCATTAGAAAAATACAAATAGTTGAAACTGCAAAGAAAAACAACCATTGCTCAAAATGGCAAAATCTTCAACAACAAGCCATTTAATAGCCTAAAGAGTCAACTCTTGCTGAAAAACTAAGCTTAAACGACTCCTTTACATCATTTATTTAGCAAATGCCCTTATCCACGGCGACTCACATTTGTCTGATTATGTATCTGAGCAGTGGAGGCCCATCAGTGGCAGCTTGGCGGTGCTGGGGTTTGAACCCTGTGACCTTCTAATCAATTGACCAACATCTTATCCACGGAGTTGTCCATTCCTTCAAAGTTTTCCATAACAAACAGGTCACACCATGGCCTCCTAAAAACTGCCTGGTTTAGTGTGTTTCTTTTAACATTCAAATTATGAAATAATTAAAAAAAAAGCTATATTAATAACGTACCTTTCTACAAATAAAATGATGTTATCAAAATACAAAAATGCAAACATTCAAATATCTGGAGTAAAATAAATAAACTAGCTTTGCTTAGTGGCAAGATATACTGTACATAATACACATCTATTCACACATATGGTGAGTGTTTAATATATTTTTGAACAGTATCACAGTGTGTCTTTTGGTTTTCTACCAGAACATACTGGATAGGAAGTAAAACAGCGACTTGGTAATTAAAATGCAAACAGTCAGCTTTAATTTGAGACTGAATAATCAGGAATATTGAGTAAACCTCAGAGGAAGACACTCAAACTAAAAGCTGAGCGACTCACTTTAAGGCTCGCTTTAATTGCTGCAGCAAATAGCCAAAACCAAGACAAATCATGTCGCAGTTCAATTACTTATGACGGGTCTGAATTATTGTAGACATGCCCAACTTCAGGTGGTGATATTGAAAACGATTTAGTTCGTCACCATGTTTGGCCCGGAGCTATTAACGTTGTGAGATTACGGCTAACAAGAGATAACCGTGGGCAGCAGCATAACTCACATGATAAAAATGGTTCGTCTTATGAGGCTAAATCTAATTACTGGCTGTCCTGCAGTGTGTGCGTGCGCTCTGTCGGTCTCTCACACACACACACACTCCATATTTTATACAATATTTTTATCAAGGGCTGCCAAACTGGGGGATTTACAAAGAAAATCAACCTACAACATACATTTTTTAGAATAATAATAAATAATATAATATAATAAAAATGTATAAAAATATTACAAATAATTAATTTAGATTTTTGTGCTAATATTATTCAGAATTACTATGATGTGTTTCATTATGTTATTTTATTGTCTTTCCCCCCCATCCTGACATATTCAGCAATAAAAATGAACAATTTTCCATCTACTACAGTTAAACAATGTTGCATCATTGTATGTAAACTACAAACTTGTGTACTAGGATTTTATTGTACCTATTTACTTTATGCTGCCAATCACAACAATCACGATGAAGGCATGCTCAAAATTCCCTAAACATTTTTACAACCCAGGCAACACCTTGAAAATCTTTCGGCACCAGCGTGGGCTTTTATAAGCACGTAGCCTGTAACCCAGAGTTTTTCCCATAGTGACCCACCACAATGTGAAATATTTTCCTACAACATAACTACCCATGTAAATGTGAACTGATTACAGAAAACTACAATCTGACAGAAAACTGAATTAGAATGCTAACAGGTAAAAATGGGAATAAAAATAAAAAATAAAAATAGCATTGCGGCTTACTTTTTTCCCAGCCTGGACCGTCCATTTGCTAAATCCGTCCTACTTAATTGACGTATTGATTGTGGTGGCAGCAAAGCCTGGGGAAAACGTAGTGTAACACAAAAATAGTGAGGCCGTCTCTTCAACCTTGATATGAAGGTGAAAGCAGCACAATTTTTCCTCATACCTGTCAAATCCACCAGCATTCAGGGACACACACACACACACACACACACACACAAAAGGCTGCTCAAGTCAATTACAGGAACATCACATATAGAAATTTTCTTCACAAATCATTGTCAGAAATTTTCACCTGCTTTTATGCTTGTACCTGAAAATCTCATACTCACAGGTATATATAACTTTTCTATACTACTTCAGGCAATTCATGCACCAAGATAAGGGATAGTTGCATTTATTGTAATACAACAATGCAATAATACAATAATGTAATTGGTGACTCAGTGGTAGGTTTCTTCCCTGCCATGCGGAAGGCCCGGGTTCAATTCCCACCTAATGCCCAAACCCCAGACACTGGATAGAGTACCAGTCCCAAGCCCAGATAAAATGGTTGCATCAGTAAGGGCATTCGGCATAAAACCTGTGCCAAGTTGCACGTGAATCGTATGGTCTGCTGTGGCGTCCCCTCGACAGGAGCTGAAAAACCAACATTATCATAAAACAATATAATTGGTTCTTTAATAAACTGAAAAATTGTGTCAGATAATGTTCAATCATGGACGTTACAAGATGAATCTCTGATCATTACATGGATTTATGCTTCTCAAGTGGAATTAAATGCAGCCCGTCATGCTCAGTAGTTAATTTCCATTCTTATTCATGCCTTCATTGCATTACCATGAAAATGATCTGGACATCTATATCACAAACAATGACCTCTCAGCCCCTGTATTTGCATCTAGTATTTACATGCACGTTTGTTTGTCTGCATGTTGCATCCATGATCACATGGAATTTTATGACCCGAGTAATGTGGAATGTCAGGCAGCCGACGAGCAGATTAGTCTATTATACCATGACTGTACATCTTCTACCACGACGTCTATAGTTAATTGTTCTGTGTTTTAAACTCAATCGGTATGGTTTAGTTTCTAACAGATAATAGAAAGCAAAACCTCTTTACAAATTACAAAAGGATACAAGAGATTATAGTGCAACGTCGATTCAGTTTGGATATAAAGTATTTTACCTTTAGAGGTAAAATACTTTATAGAGTTAGTTAAAATGGACCCTTTGTGATGAGTGATATTGTCCAAGAAGCAGGAACGGCCAGTCCGTAGGAATATAATAGAATTAAAAACACTAAAATACTCAAAGAATAACCAAGACCCACATCTTCATGTAAAACTAATTCACTCCAAATAGCTTTAGGTTTAAACTAATATAAAAGCAAAACAAAATTTAGGGATTTTTATCCTTCCATCTGATGCATTACAATGTGAATTTACAAGGAAATGCTAACTAGTGAGCAAAAACAAACCTTATAACTACTGTAAAGTAGCTACTGAAGGCTACAGTAATTTAGGCTATGAAATTGGTTTACCTTATAAACAAAACGCTAATCGAATGAGAGCTAATCAAATAAATACAAACCTAGCAAACAAAGATTAACCTAGTGAGCAAAACTGACTTAAATGTCACTTTAGCTGACTAAAAATACCTCAAGCAGTGACATCTAACTGAACAAACTAGCAAAACCAACTCATGACTAAAAGCTAATAAAGAAAAACTAGCACATGAACGCTAACCTAATGAGTAAAAGCAACCTAGCAAGCAATGATGAAAACAGTAACCAGAAACTCTGTGAAAGCTAAACTAGTGAGCAAAAACAAACCTAATGACCAAAATCTACCAAAATAAAGCAAAGAATAATACAATTAGCAAAGGTAGCCTGACAGTAAACAGCTAATTATTTAGTAAAGGCTAACCTAGGGAGTGAAAAAGTCAGCAAGCAATGATGAGAAAAGAAAAAAAAACAGTGGAGAGAAACTGTAAAAGGTCAGCTAGCAAGCAACAACTAGCCTAACATAATGAGTAGAAACTGAGAAGGAAATGACCCTTAAAAAAAAAAAACTAAAAGCCAAAAAGCTAAAAAAGCCCACCTACAAGCTAAACAAAATACAGGAGGTGTTCAAGTCAAATTAGGACTTGATTCATGATGAAATTTCTCTCAGCCACAGTAAAACACTTGAATTATGCAAACATTTTAAACAATCACTTAACAAAACCACTTGCACATTACAGGAACTCAGCTGGGAGTTATTGCCACATCCCCCATACAGTCCTGACCTCGCTTCAAGCCATTTCTACATGCCGGGGCCATTAAAGGAGTTCCTGGGAGGCCAAAGTTTTAGACGTGAAGCAGACAGTCCGATCGTGGCTCCGGCATAATGAGAAATCTTTCTACCTTGATGACATTCAAGCACTGGTGAAACACTGGGATAAGGGTATTAGTGTAGCAGGGGATTATATAGAGAAATAACGGGAGTTTTCACCCTCAATACTTCACAATCGAATGTCCCAGTTTGATTTGAACGCCCCTTATATTTACATCCCATCAAATGCTCCCTCTTTTTCTCTCTGAAAACAAAACTAGAAAGCAAAACCTAACCCCATAAACCTAAAGGCAGCCTGGCAAGCAAATGCTAACTAATTAGTGAAAGCTAACCTAGAGCAGAAAAGCAAGCAAGAAAAAGCAAACCTAGCAAACAAATATTAACCTAGAGAGCAAAAAGCCAACCTTGGGGGCAAAAACAAACAAGCAAGCCAAAGCTAACCTAAGGAGTGAAAGCTTTCCATCCCATCAAATATTTTCTCTTTTGAAATTACAACCTCTAATCGACCCACACTGGAAAGTGCACCGTCACTCACTTTGTCTACACAACATCACTTTTAATATCAGCTGGCTAAAGCGGAACATCCCAGAACCTCCTGCCAGAACAGATCAGAGGTTTTCCCCCCTGATAACCTCAGCCATCCAGGGGTTTTGTGGATGCTGTTTAAGGATCGTCATCCATCAGCATAATGCAGCGCAGACGCACATCGCATTTAGAGTCATCGTACAGTACAGTCATCAAGAGCAGCAGCCTGACAGGGTGCCAGAAATACCACTGAGCGTGTCAGATTATTATGGGCCTGTTAAAGACTCTGCGGTTCAGGGGCATGGAAGAGATGTGAATTAAGGACACACACTGAGAAAGGTGGACAGTCCTGAGCATAGGAAAAGACTCAGAGAGAGGAAGATGGAGTTACAATAACAAGAAAGAATGTGAACTCTGTGTGTGTAAAAAAAAAAAAAAAAAAAAAAGATTTTAAAAGTTAAGAATTTTTTTTTATATAAACAGTGAGAAAGAAGTTACAGTAAAAGCCATAAAAAAGAAAGAAGAAACGGGGAAAAAAGTAAGAAAAAGAAAGGGGCAGAACAAAAAAAAGAAAGGAAACGAATGACAGGAAATTAAGACAAGCAAAAATGGATAAAAGAGTAAAAGAAAACAAAAAGCAAAGGAAAGAAAGGAGATGGAAAGAAAGAAGAACGCATGAAAAAGCAAAAGAGAGAGAAATTATTAAAAAGGTCTGTGTTCAAGAGTATAGACATGAATAAACTTCTAAGACGTATAAAAAAAAAATTAAACCGACAGAAAAAAAGCTGCCATGAATAATTTGAGATTAATTTAAGAACAAACTCAAATTACAGAAAGAAGGAAAGAAAGAAAGAAAGAAAGAAAGACAGAAAGACAGAAAGAAAGAAAATGAAAGGAAGTGTCATAAAGGAAAGAAAAATGGACAAATTAACATTTTAACAAAAGAAAAAAAAAACAAAGGAAAGGAAATTCTGGAGTAACAGGAATTGTTTTTTCTTTGGAATTCATGACGTCGTGATTTATTGCTAAAATGTCTTCAGGATTATTTCCCATTCTTGTCGCACTTACATACTACTCCTTAAACCCTCCTCAGATAAACCATACGCCCTGAAAACGACAAACATGACAAACTCTGCTCATTTCTTCGAGCCCAAGCAGCTGTCACGCAACAGTTGGATGGAGATGAGCTGCTTATCTTTGACATGGAGGAAGCTACAGTTCAGACTGACCTGAAACCAGTTGTTTCCTGTCCACCAGTTACAAGAAGACCAGCTAGAGAACAGCTGACCCTGGATCAGTCTACGAGTTTAACGTTTGCACGGATCAGTTATCTCAGTCGAACAGACATGCAGCAACAGGCACAGAGATGAAGCCACACCAAATCGATAAGAGCTGCTCTACATTACATCCAGCCAACCTGATGACATCAAGCGCAGGAGCTCCACATTATTTCACTGCTCTTACAAGATTTCACAGTTAATGACGCTACCATGTTAATTGTTGTACAGAATTAGGCGTAACCATAAGATGATTCAGATCAATTTATTAAAAGGTGACAACTGAAAAGAATTAAATTATTAAAAATTAAAAATAATTTCCCGAAATATCTCATGTTAATCCTCCACCCTCAGATCTTGCATACTGTATATTAAATATATAAAGTTGATACCGATCTGAACGTGTAAACATGAGTGGTAAGTTTTGGATTAAAGGGCCCCTTTAACAGTAGGCCTAGCCCAGATTCAGAATAACACTGGTCCCATATGGGGCCTCCATAGATCGGACTTGTCCTGCGCTTTCGATGGGTGCAGGATCTGTAAGGCCAGATTAGTGGTCTTAGACTGGTTGCCTGCTTGGCAGTTCTGATGCATTTCGATCATGCCATACCCTTTTTAAAAAATAATAAAATAAAACCCACACACATCCCCTGGGAAGGACTAGGCATGCTTGCTCTTGAGATTAGCAGGTACAGGCTGTTCTTTCGAAGTCTTCTATAATAAGACTTAATAAATAGACATAAGACATAAATGTGTTTAGAAGACATCAGGCAGAAGCATTATTTCTAATTAGAAAGGTGAATTATTTACCTTTCTAATTACTGCACACTGTCCAATTAAAGTACAGCTTAAACATTTTTTAAATAATTCTTAATATCTCTTGATGCAAACATGTGTGGTTCCGTCTTTGTGCTCAAAACTAATATTACTGCCAAGCAGTTGTTTAGCTTATAGCCTCATGTTTAAGATCATAACTATCCATCACAATATTGGGTAATAGTGGCTCAAAAGGTTAAGCCTCTGGGGTAATGATCAGAAGGTCAGGGGTTCAGACCCCAGCACCACCAAGCTGTCACATGGCCACCTTATGATGGCTCTGACCCTGCACTCTCACCCTAGCTTCCCAACTGGCATATGTGAAAAACAGAATTTCATATGTGACAAATAGTAGTAAGAAGTATTAGTAATATCACACTAAAACCACCATTTTTAAGTAGAAGACTAGGACTAGTCAAGACCAACATCAAGAGGATGAGTCAAGATTGAGACCAAAAACCATTAAATCTTTTTTGGGGGGTGTG
>JAOTRS010030156.1:0-10360 GCA_028565755.1 Dinotopterus cunningtoni
CTCGCTGCTGCATTCTGGACTAACTGAAGCTTGTTTATGCACCTAGTTGAACAACCAGACAGTAAGGCGTTACAATAAATCAATAATAATACATACAATAATATACAATAATAATGAACACTTTTTTCTGCATTGTTTTGTGACATCATACTTCTCATCTTTGCAAAATTTCTGAGATGAAAGAATGCTATCCTGGTAATATTATCTCACTCACTCACTCATCTTCTATACCGCTTTATCCTGTATTCAGGGTCGCGGGGACCTGGACAGGGTGCCAATCCATCGCAGGGCACACACACATATACACACCCACACACTCATTCACACACTATGGGCAATTTGGGAACGCCAATTAGCCTAACCTGCATATCTTTGGGCGACAGTGCTAACCACTACACCATCGTGCCGTCCGGTAATATTATCTACTTCAAATAAAAGATTGGTATTTATAATCAAACCAAGCTTTTTTTTTTTTTTTACTTTTGTACATGATAAAACCATCCAGAGTTACTGTGAGATCAGAAAGCTTACTTCTAGCTGCTTGTGGTCCTAATACCAGTACTTCTGTCTTGTGAGGATTAAGCAGAAGGAAATTAATTTGCATCCATTCTCTTATGTCCTTCACACGTTGCTTAAACTGTCTTATTTCATCTGGCTTTGCTGAGACATTTAACTGTGTGTCTGTGTCATCAGCAGAACAGTGGAAACTAATAGCAATATTATGAATTATGTTTTCCATAGGAAGCATGAAAATAGAGAGAAAGACAAGTAGCAGTGGGCCTAAAACCAAACCCTGTCTAACACCAAACTTCACTTTAGAACATGCAGAATATTCACCATTTAAATTTCCAAACTGATCAGTCAAATAGGATCTGAGCTACCTTAATTCCTACTACATTTTCTAATCTATGACGGAGAATACTATGATCAATGGTGACAAAACCTGCATTAAGATCAAGTAACACAAGCATAGAGTCCAGTAGGAGGTCATTAACTACTTTAACAGATGCTGTGCAGTGATGAGGCCTAAATCCTGACTGATACCATTCTTGAAAGCTATTTCTATGTACAGTAGATATGACTATAGCTGCTACACTACTACCTTTTCTAACACCTTGGAGATAAATGGGAGGTTTGATATTGGCCTATAGTTGAACAGTTGACAGAGGTCAAGGTCAGATTTCTTAATTAGGGGTTTAGTATTTAATAAAAGGTTTTGGAACGTACCCACGGATGACTAAAAAGTCAACTATTTTTAACAGGGTTTCCGTTATTGCTGGCACTCTTAATTCCTAAGTCCTCACTGGGAGTAATATTTTAGAGTAAGATTACAACTATATCTTTTTTATAAGCAATTTAAATATTTTATTTGCAATTACATTGGTACCTTGGCATATAAATTTAATCCGTTCCCGAGGTGAGTTCTTAAGGCGTAATTTTGTATTGCGAAACTTATTTTCCCATAGAAAATAATGCAAATGCAGATAATCCGTTCCAGCCACCCAAAAATATTACCAATATTACCAATTTCCAACACTTAAATCATATTTTTGCAATAAAAAACAATTAAAACATTTATAAAAGACATGTAAATTAAGTAAAACATAAAATAAATAAACATTAAATCTTACTTAACCATAATTTATGATTATTCCTTTTGGCACCAGCTGCTTTAAAAAAACTGAAAGTGGCTTAGCTTTTTTTTCTGTTGCCGGGCTTGCTAACATTCTTGAAACCCGTTGTAAGGGATAACCGCTAGAGGGCGCTTAGCGCCCAAAGACTCTTGAGTTGTAGTTAAGTTGTGAACTTAATTTCCCATAAGGCACCTCGGTCAGGTGATGAGAGCACTTACCTGAACCGAGGTGGCTCATTAGTTAGATTATAAAAAGCCTGTTTAAGTTGAGTTTAGCGTCTAGCATTTGTTGTGGTTAAGGGTATTGTGTGTGATGCAAGTAAAGTTTTCTGTTGTGCTCCAGTCAAAAGTGTCTGTTTCAGTTTTGCTTTAATAATTCGTCATTAAAAAGTACTTCAAACCGTCACCTTTGCCTCTGCATTTATACCACGCCAACACAAGACCCCCGAACGTGACAGAATGCTAGACCAATTCAGTGGCATAGCAGAGGTGTCTCCCCTGGATGTTTTTTGGGGGAGAGCAGTGACGATGGCGCCAGAGTGAGCAGACTTTAGGAGCGGTCGGCTGGCCATCCGGCGCGACTTTGAGGAGCGCGCAGTAGCAAGAGGAGCGCATTCTTGCAGCGCGCGCAGAAGGGTTTGGGAACTAAATGAGCGAGGGATGCAGCAGAGCTGGGAAAACGAACAGACAAGTAATGTCGATATATTTTGTGCGGAGGAGAATCTCAAGCGCATACAAAGCCTGCGGGAGCAGGTGGAACAGCTTCAAGGACTGCTCGCCCAGCTCAATCTTCACGAAAGCTAAGCAGCGTGCTCCGATCTGCCAGAGAGCCACGCAACGCGCTCCGATCTGCCAGAGAGCCACCCAACGCGCTCCGATCTGCCAGAGAGCCACGCTGCGAGCTTGCCTCCTCCTCCGCTCGTCTTCGAGGACGACGCGCTTCCTCCACCTCCGCATGACTATGAGGACGTCGCGCCTCCGCCTGCTCCGATCTACCTCGAGTACGTCGCGCCGCCTCCGCCTGCTCCGATCGACTACGAGGACATCGCGCCTCCTCCTCCTCCGCTCGACGACGAGGACGTCGCGCCTCCTCCTCCTTTCCTCGACGACGAGGACGTCGCGCCTCCTCCTCCTTTCCTCGACGACGAGGACGTCGCGCCTCCTCCTCCTCCTTTCCTCGACGACGAGGACGTCGCGCCTCCTCCTCCTTTCTTCGACGACGAGGACGTCGCGCCTCCTCCTGCTTTCTTCGACGACGAGGACGTCGCGCCTCCTCCTCCTCCTTTCCTCGACGACGAGGAGGTCGCGCCTCTCCTCCTTTCCTCGACGACGAGGAGGTCGCGCCTCTCCTCCTTTCCTCGACGACGAGGACGTCGCGCTTTCTCCTCCTCGGCCCGGCTCCGAGGACGTCGCGCCCGCTCCTCCTCGGCCCGGCTCAGAGGACGTCGCGCCCGCTCCTACTCGGTCCGGCTCCGAGGACGTTGTGCCAGCTGCGCTGCCCGGCTCTAAAGCCCCAAAGCATGCTCAGTCACCCTGCTTCGGGGACATCGGCCCAGTGCCTGTTCAACCGCCATTAGGCTTTGGGAACTCTGTTTTGCTGGCACTGCAACACTGTCCAAAGAACAAAATTAGCAGCCTCGGTGTGGGAAGGTCAGACACAGAACCTTGGGGAGGGAGGCCTGGACCTCCGTTGGCGCTCCGGAGGAGCATTTTTAAGCGGGGGTGGTACTGTAAGGGATAACCACTAGAGGGCGCTTAGCGCCCAAAGACTCTTTTGAGTTGTAGTTAAGTTGTGAACTTCATTTCCCGAAAGGCACCTCGGTCAGGTGATGAGAGCACTCACCTGAACCGAGGTGACTCATTAGTTAGACTATAAATAGCCTGTTTAAGTTGAGTTTAGCGTCTAGCATTTGTTGTGGTTAAGGATAGTGTGTGATGCAAGTATAAGCATGAAGTTTTCTGTTGTGCTCCAGTCAAAAGTGTCTGTTTCAGTTTTGCTTTAATAATTTGTAATTAAAAAGTACTTCAAACCGTCACCTTTGCCTCTGCATTTATGCCACGCCGACACAGACAACACAGACGTGACACCCATGGTGCTATGTCTTTACTAAATCTTGCAGAGAATGCAAAATATCCACAAACAATTTGCAAACTTGTTTCACTTGGCTTTCCATTGAAACAAACAAGTTTTGAACGGCTCCCAGACATGTGCACAACTTAGCCAATGCTTGATTTGGCCTAGTTTGGCTCCATTCGGTGGGATGGATGCCTAAAGTACTTTGTATGCCGTGGCAAATTTCTCAAACTTTCAGTTCTTAAGGAAAGATTTGTGAGGCAGAGCATTCATATGCCGAGGTACTACTCTACAATATTTTCTGTGTAATGGTTTTCTGTGTAATGGTAGTTAAGAAAACAAAAATTTAAAAAAATCACCTTATATGATAGCCTATGCATTATATGGCCAAAAGATTGTGAAGATCTGACTGTTACACAAATACTCTATGTACTTTTTAAAGATCCCGTTTTAGATTTATTCCTGCCTTTGCTGTAGCCTTTTCACTATATTTTGGAGCAAGGCTGTGCGGATTTGCTCATTTAGCCACAAGACCATTAGTCAGGTCCTCATGTTGGGCAACAAGGCAAAGCAAGGCAAGTTTATTTGTAAAGCACATTTCATACACAATGAGTGTATGAAAAGTGCTTTACATAAAAGAAGAAAATAATTATAAAAAGAGATAGAAAATAATAGCAGTAAAACTTTACAGTAAAATTATTTAAATTTGATTTAAAATAAAAATGCTTTTAAAAATACTTAAAATTTGATTTAGAAACATTTTAAAATATAAGGTAAACATAAAATACATTGCAGTCTGTTCGGACGTAGAACAGTGCTCATTCAATAAATGCACAGCTAAACATATGAGTTTTAAGTCTAGATTTAAATGTGACTAATGTTTTAGCACATCTAATCTCTTCTGGAAGCTGGTTCCAACTGCGGGCAGCATAATGGCTAAAGGCGGACTCCCTTTGTTTTGTGTGAACCCTTGGTATTTCTAACTGACTCGATCCTAACGATCTGAGTGGCCTGTTAGGTTTATATTCAGTGAGCATATCTGCAATGTGTTTAGGTCTTAGGCCATTGAGTGATTTATAAACGAGTAAAAGTACTTTAAAATCTATCCTAAATGTTTCAGGAAGCCAGTGCAAGGACCTGAGGACTGGTGTGATGTGCTCAGATTTTTTGGTTCTAGTCAGAATCCTGGCAGCAGCGTTCTGGATGAGCTGCAGCTGTCTAATGGTCTTCTTGGGAAGGCCGGTGAGGAGACCATTACAATAATCCACCCTGCTGGTAATAAAGGCATGGACAAGTTTCTCCATGTCTTGATTGGAAACAAAACATCTAATTCTTGAAATGTTTTTAAGATGATAGTATGCTGATTTAGTTACTGCTTTGACATGACTACTGAAACTAAGGTCTGTCTTTAGAATCACCCCAAGATTCTTGACTTCATTTTTAGTTGTTTGACCCCTAGAGTGAGACCTCAGTTTTCTCCTTGTTTAACTGAAGAAAATTTTGGCACAAAGGCCTTTGGAACAAGGCCTTTAGTACTTTGAGACTTGGGGTATTTTGAGTTCAAATTCATTCCAAAGTTGTTACAGGACTTTAAATCGCAATGCCATAGAGTACGAAGACATACGATTCTGTGCTCCCAATTTTGTGACCACCGTTTAAGGAGGGCTAACATTTATGATGTCAGGTGTCAATAAGCTTTTGACCATTATAATTATGGCATCTGCAATACAGATACTACAATACAATACTGTTATTACTAATTAAACAATAAGGGTTGTTTATTACATATTTGTCATATAAGTCCAAGTGGCTGAATGAGGATGGGCTACACTCGATTGAAAAACTCACAGCTTCATAAAATGAAAGAAATCTGGCACTCAGGAACTAGAAGGGAATTTTAATGATCTCAAAGAGCCATCCATAAAAAATAAAAAAAAAAACATCTGAAGGACATTAACATGTGCTCAATGCTCTTCATGCTAGTAAGTGGTGTATCGTTTAACTTTGACACCATGTTTACTCTTGTAGTACTGTCTTTATCAATTATATCCTTGGATTAATTTCGGCCAAATAATTAAATGTTTTTCTATCTTTAGGGCCTTACATTTATATTTCTGTGATTATGGACAAATAAGAAACTGACCATGTGTGAGAACCTACAGCACCTGCATATGTGGATTCTGGCTTTTAAACATGTGACCTGTGGAAATTCTTCCCTGAGATTAATTAATACATTTTCTGTCTGGTTAGCTTGCCACACAAGTGTGTACGCACACACACACACACACTTTTAGTCTTTTGTATATGACAAGCATAGTCAGTTGCTAGGCTACGCTGCTTCATCACTGTCCGGTCAGTAGAAGGCTGTGAGTCTGCACGTTATCCAATGCTGATTTTTTTTGTTCACCTATGTCTGACAAAACTAGCCATTATTGGCAAACATATATGGTTTTTATACCCAAACTTTTTATACTAACTAATATTACGTAAGATATTATGAAATCTTTACGTTTATTATTCCCTTAACGTTTTTGATATGCTTGATATGCTTGTGTGTAAAAATTAAATACTTTGTCTTATAATACTTACGCTCATTTACCTATATAGTGCATGTCATGAAATGGATATTTGCAGACATGAAAAAGTAAACTGAACAGAAATCCAACAATGACATAAGCATTGACAAAAAAGTAAAAAACAGTAATAGAAACCGGCATATATAAACAAGGACTTGTTGTAAACAGTACACATTCAAAACTAGGAACTGAGAAAATATAGGAGCTCATACTACTCAGACTACTAATTATGACCTAAACTAAAACACCTCTAAAACAGAAGACTAGGAACAAAGAAACAACAAAGACTTATGTCAAAATAAAAGACCCAACACCGCAACACAAAGACCAAAAACAAAAAAAAGTCCAGACCCACAGTAGCAAGCTAGCCTAAAATTATTTTTTGATTCAGATATTTGAGGTTGGCAGATTTTAGTGAGAACAGTTTATTAATAGTGCTTTATTAATAGTGTCCACACCATTGCATACACACAAGCACTCTATGTTAGGGAGGGTGCACTTTGGGGATCTTGCAGCAAGATGTTGTGATATGTGTAAGTACTCTCACATATACTCAGAAGTGGAATTGTGTGACTTGGTCTGCAGGAGTGATTGTGCACACGTTCTGAGAAAGTTTATTTGTTCGGGAAAGGCACAGCAACTAAACCAAAGTAAGGGTACTAAATATTGCTTCGTCTTTCCGAGACAGGGTTGCCCCTTTTTGTCTAATTTACCACCACAACTTTCCTCCTTTCTTTTCAGTACAACTTTTCAAGAATCTTTTTTTTCTTAGTTTTGCGCGCACACTTTTTTTCAAGCAGCCTTCACTTTTCTTTTTAAAACTCTCTCTTTTCACACAAACTTTTTACAAAGACTTTACTCTGGCTGTGGGGCATAGCGCTGGTTTCAATCGCGAGACGTGGAACATAGAATCGATTCTCATGGACTGAGAAAGTGCCAGCCAATACACCACAAGTAAATTCTTTTGATGTTTCTGAATAGGCCTAAGTACCGTTGGGCCAGTTTCCTGGATTCTAGCTTCAGCAAAAGGTCCTTAGTGGACAACCAGACTCATTGCCCCGATGAAAGGTGGGCTGCAATAGAGGTTTTCGATTGGCCGAGCGGGTAGCCTTTCAGGCATCAGCCTGTAAGGCAGCCATGGCTCCCCTTCTGGTACGGCGACAGCACTGTACCAGGTTTTGTGCCAGGGGGACTTTCACCTTGGGTTCTCTGGGAACATGGGGGGGAGGGAGTACCAAAACTGGCACTCAAAGGGTGATATGCACAAGGAGGAGCGGCATAGGGTGTTATGGGCATATTCCACCCACATCAGGTGGCTACGTAGGCTCGGATGGCTTTGTCCATGCCAGGCCACCAGAGGTGCCGGTGGAACTCAAGGGTAAACTGGGGTGCACTTTAAAGGGAGACGTTTAACCCCAGGAGAGAGCTGGGCAGTGGAAAGAGGGTGGTACCCTTTCCGGAGGGCCACCATCAGAGTCTGGTTCTCTGGGCCTGTCTGAATGTATGTTTCTGCCATTGAACCTCGAAAGGGAGTGTCCACCTGTCGGGACTAGGTGGACTAGGATCTGGATTTAGGGTTTTGGAACCTGGCTGGAACAATAGCACATAATTAAAGGGTGCAGGAAGTGCTATACCTCTATGTGTCTTGTGGTTTGTCAAGGGTTCAAACATTTCACCAAATGTATGTATGTACTCAAAATTTTTGTGATTGGTCCAGATCACTACTTGATGTTTGCCTCCCTCCAGCCAGTGTCTCCTTTCTTCCAAGGTGAGATTTATAGCCAGGAGCTTGTGGTCCCCTATGCCATAATAATAATTTCTTTCTGGCGGGGTCAGGTGGTGAGAGAAGTAAGCGCAGGTGTAGCTTCTAGTCCTCCCTTGAGTGCTGGGAGAGTACGACCCCAACCCTCACTTCGGGTGAGTCCAACTCCACTATGTGCCTCCAGGTCTGGCATCTGTAAGACCAGCGCAGTGGTCAATTGGGCTGTTATGGCATCAAAGGCCCCCTGTGCTTAAGCCGACTACTTAAACCTTGCAAAAACAAGGCAAAACACAATTAATCACAAATATTTCCAATTTAACCTCTACCGACATTTCAATTGAACATTTCCAACTCAGTAAGGCACAGTATATTAACACATTTCTAGCATTCCTTAATGTTTTACAATCTCCACACAGAGCATAGCATTAATGTTGAAAAAAAAAAACACCTTCAACTGCTGCAAGTGCATTTAATTAGCTTATAGCTAATAACACACAAGACCACATGGTTAGCATAGGCCTCATGCAGGCTATGTTACAAACATTGCACTTATCACCTAAATAACTTAGTATAACTCTTTTTAAACAATACATCCTTAATTTACCCAATAAATAAACTAATTTTACCTCTTTATTCTTTTTTTTCTTTACACTTACTGAACATATACCCACAGCATCTTTTAAATTCACTTAACTCTCAAAAGAAATAAATAATATTAACTCCATAAAGCATATAAAATAAACCATAAGCTTACTCACCAAGAAAAGAGTGATATCAGTTAGAATAAATCCTCATGCACCACAGAAAGGCCGTTTTACACAGATTTCACCAGATGCAATTGCCCAGCTCCTCGATTACTTTATCGAAATAATACAGCTTTATAAACAACTTTCTCCTCCATGACAACAATTTTAAACTCAAGTGTTTTGTTTAACCCATTTCTTACTCTTTTCTTTTTATCCATTCCTGCACTGGAATCACAAAATTAGATGAAATGCATGCTGTCTGCCATTACTTCCCTCACCAAGTGATCCAGTCCGCGTTGTGCAATGACGCAATCGGCAGTGGCCGGAGCTACACTCGGCAATTCAAAACTACAGTGGAACCTCGGATTACGAGCATAATTCGTTCTGGAAGCGGGCTCGTATTCCGAAACACTCGTAAACCAAATTTAATTTTCCCATAAGAAATAATGGAAACTTAAATTATTCGTTCCACAGCCCCCAAAAATAAATACATAAAAATAATTAATACAAAATATAAAGTAAAAATGAAACAAATTAACCTGCAATTTACCTTTTAAAAAAGTAAAAATAAATCCAGACAGATAAGTGTTTCCGTTTGTGCGTGCAGGCGCTGTGTGTGTGTGTTTGTGTGAGGCTAGAGTAAGTGGACACTCTTGCTTTCAGCCCCTCCTGTCTCCTCCTTCTCATCTTACACAGTAAAACATTCTCCTCTCGTCTGAATTAACAGAAAGACTGTTGTTCCCTCCTAAATTATTAAAGCTTCTCCGCTTTATTTTAATGTTGCTCGCGACAGTGTAACAGCCCGTTAATTCATGCTCATGTAATGATGAGATAAACAAACTGGTCAATGCCCGTTCTTTTATTTGCTGCATTGTCGGGCTATAGTACAAACTTTCGGGTGGATCCTGCACTTAAATCCAACTAAAAAAAACTACTGAAGAACAAAACTCAGGCTCTATATCCTAGCTTACATCTCGCATTCGCGTTCACACACACCGGACTGCATTACCCACAATGCATCTCACGCACTGGACTACACTTCCGTAAACAGCTGTCATAAATCAACCTCTCTCTCCCGCTACACTTTTTTGTCTGAAAAATTAGCAAGGAACATCGCTTATAACACTGGTGTGAGCGCATACTAATGGAATCACTGCTGTAAAGTAAAACAAACAAACAAATTAACCCGCACTTGATGCCTCTGAAAAGAATCGCGACAGAGCAGAGTTTCTGTGTAGAGCAGACACTCTCTTGTGGCCTTAATGTCTGTGCGTGTGTGTGTTTGTGGGGGGGGGCTTCACACACACACACACACACACACACACACACACACACACACATAGCCGGCACAGTGTCAAGTTACGCTCTCGTGCACGCACACACACACACACATAGCGATGAGCTAAAGAAGAAAATGGATTTTTAACCTCTGTATTGTAAAGTTCTTTGGCTTTACTCGCCCGCACACATGTGTGTTGTAAGAAACAGTACATACACGCGCTGTACACACGCGCTTCCGAACACAAAATAAAATATGTTTTACACACACACGTGGTCACAGTGTTATAG
>JAOTRS010030232.1:0-10358 GCA_028565755.1 Dinotopterus cunningtoni
GTATTTGTATAAAGCTGCTTTGTGACAATGTTTATTGTAAAAACGCTATAAAATTGAATGAAGTCAATAATTGTTAAAAAGTGTTTTATTGAACAGGTTTGAAATTCTAAACAGAACATCAGTAATAAATCTGTAATAAAATTAGCACATTCACGTTTCCTTCTAGTTGATAATATTATTTTAGTTGATTCCTAAAAAAACAGACATAAAAGGTTAAAACTGAAGGGCATTTTTTATACAGTACAAAACTGTATTAAACTGTGTTATTTCTTAAGCAAAAGTTCCTAGTATATTTATAACAAGCTAGACAAAAAATGTGTTTTTGCTTGGGAATGAGGTTGGCTATAACTTTTGTTAAATATTGTAAAAACAAAACATTACTTTAGTCAGAAATAAGAGATACAGTATACTTCACTCTGTTCTTCCCCACAGCACTTAAAACACAAATACAGTAAAACCTCAGATTGCGAGTAACACGGTTTGCGAGTGTTTCGCAAGACGAGCAAAGATTTTTAAATAAATTTTGACTTGTGTCTGTGTGCGCGTCATTGGACACCGTGCCACACACACACACAGACCCCTCCTACTTTCGCCTTCACAGACACAAACACACTCTTTCTCTCTGCTCTACACGGAAACACTACTCTGTCGCGATTCTTTTCAAAGGTAAAGTGCAGGTTAATTTGTTTTATTTTTACTTTACAGCAGTGATTTTGTTAGTGTGTCGCTCAATCGAGTGTCATTAGAGAGATTTCTTGTTTATTTTTCCGATAGAACTGTGTTTCCGTTGTGTGAGCACATGTGTGTGAAAAGAGTGGAGGAAGGGTAACTGTGCAAGACGTGAAGGGGGAGCGGGGGGGGGTCCTTACTTTAGCTTCACACACACACACACACATATACACATACACACCGCCTGCGCGCACAAATGGAAACACTTATCTGGCTGAATTTATTTTTACTTTTTTTAAGGTAAAGTGCAGGTTAATTTTTTCATTTTTGCTTTATATTTTTTGTTAATTATTTTTATGTATTTATTTTTTGAGCTGTGGAACAAATAATTTGAGTTTCCATTATTTCTTATGGGACAAATTGATTTGGTTAATGAGTGTTTTGAAATACGAGCCCGCTTCCGGAACAAATTATGCTTGTAATCCAAGGTTCCACTTTAACCATGTTAGCTTACTAGCATGATATGTCTTTTGCTCAGTGACCTCAGTTCATCCTTGGAAGTTAGGCTTATTCCTTCCCATGATGTCAGAACTCCTTACACAAATTCACTCAGTTTTAAACACAGTTTTACACGCCAGCCAGTGCTGGCAGGTTTATTAAAACCTGGGGGGATTCTTAAGCCCTTTTTGTAACACGGTTTGGAAGAAACTACAAAGGTGATTGATTTATTTGTCCTAACACATAACGTCTTGCAAAGCCTCTTCCTTTCAGTGCATCATTACAACAAATAAGATACAGACGTTTTTATAGAAGAGACAAAGAATTTCTGGATCTAAATTTTGTGAACGGCAGAAACACCACATCCTGATAAGCTGCAGGGATTTAACACAAAATAGGGAGCTTGAGCTGCTGTTTTATTGCACTTCTTAAATTTCTTTAAGTATTGTGATGACTTATTTATGAGTTCACTTTTAGTCTTATTGTTAGCTTAATTTCTTACACGTTTATTTAAACCTTCAAAGCAAACTTTCAATCTCAGAGTTCATTGATCTAACCAACGATTGTACGAATTGCCTGAGTTAAGCATCCAGTTAGTAATTAACAGACTGCGGTGTGGAACACGGGGACAAGCGCCTCCGGGCCCTGCATCAGTTAAATGTTTCAATTACAGTCGTGTAAGCAAGACTCGTATATAACCAGTCATCTCCTATATTCCATCCTTATAAGGCCATGAACTCTATTTACATTTTATCACTATGCTTTTTCTCTATCTCTTTATCTTCCTTTTCCGTCTCTTGTCTCATTTCAATACACAACCCACAGTACATTATTTTCTTCTCTGTTAGAGAGTGAAATACCATAAAACTGGGACATAGGCTATAAATTATAAAAGAGGAAGAGCATCAAACTTTTAAAAGTGGTTCCTTTATGAAATTGGATGGAGTTGTTTTTGTAGCATGAAATGTGATAAAGTGGAAAGGGTTATGAATTATGGAAGCATGGATCGTTTTGTGTGAGTGTGTGTATGTGTGTGTGGACAGAGAACATGGACCAAATAGAACTTTGTAACATTATGATTTATAATTTTCTACTTTTACAAATTTGTTTTATCTATCTATCTATCTATCTATCTATCTATCTATCTATCTATATGGTTGTATTGTTCTATCATTCTCACACTCCTTCACCTAAAGAGGTTTTCAATGGCCTGAGATAAAGTGAGCTGTGAATTGAGCCAAGTCTAAAACACTGGAGCAAGAAAGTGACACCACACTCACATGAAAAATTGGGACAAAAAAAGACTTGGTACCGAGCCCTGAGGATCACCCCTGAAAGGTAACATCACTTTTTTTCACACACACACTCAGTCAGAAAAGCCTGGAACCATTTAATTACAATTCTCAAAACTGCCTAAATCTTGGAAATGCTTCAGGAAAAAATATGATGTATAATGGTGTCACAGCCATAACTTAATGTAAGGGATTGACCCCTGGAGGGCGTTCAGCACCCGTGGACCTGTATGTGGTTTTGGTGTTTTGTTTGTTTGGACTATTATATTCTGTTGTTATGCAACAGCATGCACCTACTTATTGTATTTATTCCCAGATTGTCTGTAGTGTGTGAATGTGTGTGTAAATGTTGACTGAAGCTCCTACCACGGTTTTAACAATGGAAATAAATACAATAGTCACCACTGGTCTCCATGGTCCCTAGTTGGACTACAGAGGTCCCGATACAGTATATATTTATCTTTAGTTATATTTATCTTTATTGTTGTCTATACAATACACAATCTCACTCACTCACTCACTCACTCTATATTTCACTTCTGTACCGCTTTATCCTTTATTCAGTGTCACGGGGGCCTGGAGCCTATCCCAGGAGGCTTAGGGCAGGAGGCGGGGTACACCCTGGACAGGGTGCCAATCCATCGCAAGGCAAATACACAATCTATCCACTAAAATATTAGGTATGATGATTTCTAAGTTTCACAGGCTCAAAAGTAATTGTACCATTGACTGATAAGCAGTTTGATGGCCAGTTGTGGCTGAGAGAGCAGAAACTTTGGTAGGCGAAATCAACAATTTGGTCCACACTTAAAAAGAAGTAATGCACTAGTGAGTTCAGTGACCTGGAAGACCGGAATCAACTAAACTAAATTATCACAGAATTCTTTTTTTGTTGAAGTAAAATCTCTTTTCTACAGATCAGAAGTTCATGTTCTAAAGCACACCACATCATCATCAAACATGGTGGAGGCAGGGTATCAGCATGGGCGTGTCCAGTACGGCCGCCAGTGGAACCAGGTCAGGTGTTTAGTGATGATGTGACTGCTGATAGAAGTAGCAAGATGAATTCTGATGTGTATAGAGCTCTGCTTCCTGCTCAGATTCTGAGTGAACCAAACAAACCAAAACGCAGAACGAAAGCAGCCTGAGGCAAAGAAACGAAATGTACTTAAATTGCTGAGTCAGTCACCTGACTTCGACCCAATTGAGATGTTTCTTACTGAGTGAAGATAAAAACTGAAGGCTAAAAGAACCAAAAAAAAAAAAAAAGCAGAGACTGAGCACAGCTTCTGTAAGGCAAAGGCAAGGCAGCTCAAAAAGGCAACTCAGAATTCAGTAATGTCCATGCAACATCACTGTCTATGCAATGAAAATAGACTGAAAAAGTTTCGTTACGTAATTCCTAAACAATTGAAGCAATATTTTTGTTAAACACTTAAAGACTGAATAAAACATGAAATTTTATAACTCAGTCACATCGTGATTGCTTTATTTCAAATCCATTGTGCAGAAAATAGTCTTTTTTGGATATATTTCAGATCCAACAGACCCCTGACTACAGGAATATATAAATAAATAATATTTAGTAATTTTTAGATATTCAAATAAATGAACTAATATAAAACATATACAGTGGTACCTGCATATAATAGGCCTTAAGATTTTTTTAACTAAAATTTTGCAAGAAATTAGACTCGGCATACGTAGCATTTTCGGCATAACAGTGACCAAACCCAACGCCAGCTAAGTTGCACAGATGCACAAGAGCTGTTCAAAACTTGTTTAGGTCAGTGAAAAGCCAAGCGAAACGAGTTCATGTATTTTTTTTTGTGAGTTTTTTGCATTTTGTGCAAGTTTAGTGTAGACATAGCACCATGGGGTCCCAACAATGTAATCAAGGACGGTAGCAAGAAGAAAAGGGAGCTGCTTTCAGTTTGGTTTTTAAAGCAGCCGGTGCCAAGAGGAATCATAAATTAAGGTTTAGTAAGGTTTAATGTCTTTTGATTTCACATTTTACTAAATGTCTTTTCTAAATGTTTTGATTGTTTTTATATACAAAAATATGATTATAATGTTGAAAATTGGTAATATTGGTAATATTTTTGGGTGGCTGGAACGGATTATCTGTATTTACACTATTTCCTTTGGGAAAATAAGTTTCGTAATACGAAATTTCGCTACCTTCAGGTACCGCTGAAAGAAAATTTTTTGTTATTTCTTCACTTTACAAATGGTTACTGATATGATGTTGTAACTGATGTTATTCATATGAAGCTTGAGCAATATTTTAATTCAGTTAACACTAATTTTAACAACAAAATTGTTCCTATGTTCTTACCGTCTTCCAGACCTAAGAGTAATATAAAGATCTAGAAAAATAATGTGATCTCAGTTCAGACCTTTTTTTTTTTTTTTGCATATTGCAGTTAACTTTTATTTGGCTGGTCTATCAAATGAAATTAAGTCTGTAGAAAGTACTAGATGGATTTCATTAGGTTTGAGCATATGGCTTGTTGTTCATTTTTTGCTGCAGTTTCTTATAATCATTTTTCTTTAGCTTTTTTTCTGTGTTAGTGTTTGGCAGCACAGAGCTTTTCAGGTGGAGTGCCAGCAGATCCACATCGACATGACGCCTACAGCTTCCGGAGGATACAGTCGTTTCTGATTTAGTTTGTTTTTTGTGTTTGTACTGAATTTACTTGTAAGGTGCTACAGATGTCTTTGCGTGTGTGTGTGTGTGTGTGAGGATGTCTGAGTTAATGGAATTTGGCAATTTCCTGTAGATACGATTTTCTACATTTACAAACATCCAAACATTCTGGTCTACCTATCTAGCTGTCTGTCATCCTATTGTTCTACTGCTCTAAGTTCTCGCCTCAAGAGACATTGAGTAGCCTTTGATAAAGTGAGCTGTGAATTAGACTGTGTTTGATAAAAGCAACTGTACATCTCTAGAGTACGACAAGGACACCATGCTGACATAAAAAAATATGACAAAAAAAAAAAAGAACCAAGCACTAACCTCTGAGGATCACCCCTGAAAGTAACATTAATCTTTTTTCACATGCATTCAGTCAGTAAAGCCTGAAACCGTGTAATTACAATTAGAAATGCCTATGGCTTGGAATTACAACATAGAAATGCCTATGGCTTGGAAATGCTGCAGAAAAAAAATATATATATATATATATATAATGGACAGGGGTGTAACTCACAACTAAAATTTAAAAATCTAAAATAAAGCCTTACAGGACACAATACACTTATCGCATATTTAAAAAACTAAATATGGTAACCTTCTTTAGTTAAATATCTCCAGAGTCCACAGATCGATCCTCACTTGGGGTACTTCACTCAAGCAAACCGCAAATTAATCGCAAAGTTTAATCATCATAAAGCGAAATACAATTTTACTGCCGCTGTATGCCGTTATACTGTATTTGGCCTTCATTACAGAGAATTTTTCTGTATGTGCTCAAATTGCATTTTCATGGACCAAAATCTAGTGCAAGCAAAGCTGAAATGCTACCCAAAGAATAACATCATCTCTACAACCCTTTCTGTTTACGCATATACTGTATTCTTTCAGTAAAATTTTCCACAGCCACATTTTCCAGCCAAATGGAAAATAAAAGTATCCCAGGTACTGGAAAAAACACCAAATTTGGCAACACTGTTTGCTCAACATTGCAGAGTATAACAAGGTAAACTCTGATTTTCCAGAATATCAATACCTTCTCCTTTTAACTACTTAGCTACTTGAGCTACGGCACATTATTATACTAAACAAACATTATCTGTTAATAAAATTGTACTCAGTTTAATTCTTAACACCAACTAATTGATTAATGATTAATGATTAAAATCTGTAAAGACAGTAGATGGATTTCTTACATTATTTTTTTTATATTTCTATGCCATAAGCTTAGCGATGCAAACCTTAGGTTACATTTTAAACACTTTAGAGTAAACACTATTTATGTCATTGATGTGCTCATATTAGCTACCAGTGCTGGTATGAAGCTGCACCACTGCTTCTTACTGTCTTTTTCTTTTTGTTTTTGTCTGTATAGCGTTTGGCAGCATGGCGCTTCTTCATGTGGTGTGCCAGCATGGCCTCTTCGACATGACGCCTACAGCTTCCAGAGGAAACACTCGTGTCTGATTTGGTTTCTGTTTTAGTGTTTGTACTGAATTTATCTATGAGGCTCCACACACGTCTTTGTTAGGGTCCAGAGGATTCCGTTCCCTGAAAACAGAAAATGAGTGGAGCGTGAAGCCTGCTTTATTGTCGGAAATGCAGGATTTATACATGATTCAAGTTCAGTTTATTCTGCCAACCCTGAACATGTGACTCGACCGTGATAACCTCTACACCACCGACTGCACTAATACCTTATCTACTTTTAGCGAACTTACTACAAATCTGGATTTAAATGTGTAAAAGCAGGTTTGTCAACAATTTGTAATGTTAATGTTCACAACCCGAACTACTACGATTGCTTTTTTTCATTCATTATAGTGACATTATTAACACACATACAGTATTTAACTTGGTTTATAAGAAAAAGATGTATTCATCCTAAAAGATCTATATTTTATAGCCAGCATGTTTCCTCTATGTTCTAGCGATTTTAGACATATCTCAACATTTTTTGCTGCTGAATTACACACCTAAAAAAAACTTTCATAGATTTCAATATGCAGAGTACATGCTTCACCTTTGCTCTGCATACTAAGCATGATGACCTTCTCATGAAAAGTATTTTATCTTTTTGTGAGGGGATGCCTGCGGCATAAAAAGCGCATTCAGAATTTATTCGCTTATTAGAAGATGATATTTAGAATTAAATGAGAAATCCTACACATGCAGTAGCAAAGTAAGGGGGTTGCCAGTTTATTTCAAGAATTTTTTAAAAGAATCCTTTAAAAAAAAGTTTGTTCAAACTGGGACAAGTGAAGGAATATCTAGTGAATGATTTCGTAGTAGAGATTGACATTTACAGAAGACTTCAAGAGCAGTACAGTAATGAGACTCTGCTAAGTAAGAGACTAGCTGCAGTAAAATAATTGAACAGATATATTTTAAAGAAGGCTGTACTGTATGTCAGTGAATGACGATTCCAGCTGAGATGACTCTGATCCTTGAAAATCAGCGGATAACTTGTTATTAACTTGCGACGAAAAAGAGACACATCTGTCTGTGTGAACTGTACACACAATTATTCAGCACTTGCACATTACAGGAACTTGGCTGGGAGTTTTTGGCACATCCCCCGTACTGTCCTGACCTCTCTCCAAGACATTTCCACATGTTTGGGTTATTAAAGGAGTTCCTGGGAGGCCGGTGTTTCAGATAGAAGTGAATCAGCATACTAGGAAAACTTTCATGGATTGTATTGTACCTTGATGGTGTCCAAGCACTAGTAAAACACTGGGATAAGTGCATAGGTGTAGCAGGAGATTATATAGAGAAATACAGTTAATTGAGTTTTTACCTTCAGAACTGTGTCCTGTTATTATATGAAAGTCCCAATTTGACTTGAACACCCCTTATATTTCTGGATTTGTAACTCATAAATCCTGTAGTAAGTACAATAGATTTTTATGAACCACAGCAGCACATACAGTAGTAATAGGAGAGGAATTATTGGAAAATTTGACAGGAAAATGACTTGAAATACAAATTTTACTGCTACACTTGGAAATATTTTCTTTCTAATATAAGAAATGTTTAACTTCTTTTATACTACCACAATTTGCCATTCATTGGTGTCTGTGCTTTAATCCGGCCCCTCATGTTGCATCAGTTCAAAATTTGGCGTCATATGTCTCATACTGTATACGTCCTTCTTATATACGCTGTTTAAGATGACCAGTTGTTAAAAGCTTCTTATTTTCCTTTAATTTACTTCACACAGCTGTCCTCATGCAGCAACTTTCTCTTAAATTGGGAAAAGAAAGTGAATGCACCAAAATTTTTTAACCATCCCAATCTGCTTTTACCCAGGTGAGTTACATTGGAGGCAATTAGGATTAGCATAGGATTAGCATGTAATTAGCAAGCGGAAGGCCTCTAGACACTATATAAGGGCAGGTGCATGTTGTGCCTTGTGCAAATTGGGCACAAGATTTGAAGAGATGCCAAAAAGGTAGTAGGAAAAAGAAGAAGACAACGAAGAAGAAGAAGAACTACAACAACAGTAGCAAAATCAAAGTACTTTGAAATCAGCTTAAACGAAGTAAGCATGTGATCCACCAGAGCAAGAGCAAAAGATGTGTGATGCTGTGAATGCCGTGTGAGCCGAGGGATGCACAGTTAAAGAAATAAAAAAAGTGCTTTGATGGCTCATGCAGTGAAAGTGTAACCTTCGGCACCTACGTTACAGATTCATAAAGTTGACTTTTATATATCAGTTGAACTTGGGTAGTGCTTTTTATAATGATGTGTTTCTGAAACGGCTCGCCACCCAGTCATCCGTTTCATCAAATTTGTCGCGATCCCTTAAAACACTGCACTCTCTGCCTAAGCCCGGGATGGCCAAAGCGTCTAACAGCAATCTGTGAGCCATTCAGAAGCAGAACATACACGAGCATCCAAGGGTTTCTCAAGTCTTAATTGGGATCAGTTGACCAATACTATCTCTTTAGCCCACAAAGTAAATTATCTAATCATTATATTTCTCAAAAAATCTATCTGAAAATCTAATTTTTGGGAAAAAAATCCAATTATATGACATGTTTTTTGTTTCTCAATTTTACAACTATGTTTTTGTGCATCGGACAAACAATTGCAAGACAAATTGAAACGGGAGATTTTTCTTATCCTGGTAAGAGTGCTCTTTAACACTCTTACAAATGTCTCTTACCAAAAATAAGAAAACATTGGCGAAGCGTGAAAATGATTGGGTACAAACTAAAAAAAAAAAAATACAAAAATCGCTGGATCCGATCTAAAACAGGAGAAAATACATCCGTATATAGCTTCTTGCATGAGGCCCACCGATTTGTGCAGAATCACACTAAAGTGGAAACTTGTATTTTTAATATGCAGCTATAAATGGATTCAGGTGTTGTATCTTGTTTGGCTGTTTATACCGTCCACAGGCTTTAATAGCTCCAGGTGTTGCCCTGTCCTGACCGAGGCGGGAGATTGTAAGACTATTTATACAGTGTTTTCCAATTTATCGCCTAATCAATGGGCAGAATGCGAGTTGCATACAAGACTAGAACGTCAGCAATAATATTAATCAAAAACAATGTTAACAGGGAGCTATTTAACAATTTAACAATCTTTCTCTCTCTCTCTCTCTCTCTCTCTCTCTCTTTTTCAGCTCCCTACGGTGCACATTCATTTTCAGGTGGATTTTATTTGTACAAAAATGTTCTTACAGTAACCTGAAGAAAGTCCTGTATCCACTGAGCAAATGAAAAGAAAATGCAAAAAGTCACTTAATAGTCCATGTTTTATCATAAACATACAGCGTAACTGGAGCTGTATGTTTGTGTGTGTGTGTGTGTGTGTGTGTGTGTGTGTGTGTGTGCTTGTGCCCTGCAATGGATTGACATTCTGTCCAGAGTGTACCCCGCCTCATACTTAACATCTCCTGGAATAGGCTCCAGGCCCCCTGCCACTCTGTACAGGATAAAGCGGTGTAGAAAATGAATGAATGAATAAAGCACTATTGAATTGTTTGTTAAAGAAAAGTTATGAAAATGTTAGTGTATGCTGTTAACTAAACTTCTTAGAGAGAAAAAAATAATAAAAAATTTTTAATCATCCATAACTGATATCAACAGGTCAGGCTAATCAGCCTAACCAGGATCGGTCGTGGCCCGGGTTAACAACGACCGCCACCGGTGCTGTTGACCTACAGGGTGCCGGTGGAAATTGGGCTA
>JAOTRS010030308.1:0-10355 GCA_028565755.1 Dinotopterus cunningtoni
TTTCAAAATGTAAATTAAATCTACTATAACTTTAATATTTAATCTTATAAATTGATTATAATTAATTGTTTTTATTGGAAAAAATTACAATATTAAAAAAAAGATTCTAATTATCAGGAAAAACATAATAATTATATAGATATAATATTTATATTAAGATAACCAGAATAATGGATTAATGTAATATAGTTTAAAATACATTTTAATATGTCAGTTGTTTTTATTATCATTGTGGCACATCAGAATTAAAGAACAATTAACTTTAAATCTAGTCCTGCGTAAGATCTGATTCAAAATTATGATGCACATAAACAACATACAGTAGCTACCACGTCATGACTTTTTTTTTTTTTGCATTTTTTAGCGTACACATGTCTAAGTCATATACTATGTTCTTGCATAGCATGGCATTTTCCGAGTTCCAGAGGCAGTACTCACGGGTCGAGATCTGCACCCTGACCCCAGACGCCATCAATAGCGACCAGGTCAAGCCATGGTCCGTGACCAACTTTACCGGGACCTGGAGGAGGGGCTCCACAGCCGGAGGGTGCAGGAATAATGCACGTAAGTGCACTCTCAACTGGCTTACCTTTAAACTCATAGTGGACACCAGCGGTTTAAAGGGATCACATGAATTAATTAATTACTTTGTTCATTCATAATTTATTTTTCTTTTGGGTAACCTGATACACAGGATTTAGGGGTGTCTTGATAAATGTCAGATGACGTTTTAGTCAATAGTCAAGCAAAATTATTTCCCTACATGTCCATCAGCAAAAAGCCAAGAGAGCAGGAAATAATTAGATTTACAGTAACGCTTTATTGTAAATGTGGCGGGGCAATGTGAAAAGAAATTTGCAGGTAATTCTCTTTTTTCAAGCTTGTCCAGATGCTTTTTTTTTCCAAAATTGACAGAGTGTATAATCCAAGAAGCTGAAGCTTAAGTGCTTCAAAAGGTCCATTGTCTATGATTAAATTGGTTTTAATTTTAGTTTGGTCCTTTATTACATCTTCGAAAAGCATCCACATTTAAAACGAGCATGATGTCACCACTCCTTAGTGATCCACGGAATTGCTTCTGACTTTCAACCTGTTTCACTTTCACACAGAAACGTTTTGGATGAACCCACAGTTTGTTATGAAATTAAACGAAGAGGATGATGACCCGAGTGACAATGAGAAGGCCTGCAGCATTGTAGTGGGTCTGATCCAGAAGAACCGGCGCCGTTTAAGAAAAGAGGGACAGGACATGCACACTATCGGCTACGCCATCTACGAGGTCAGAGGGAAAGGAGCAGTTCTCATGTGTCTCTGGAGTGTATACCAGATTATAGAAATGGGATCAATCCTATGTTAAATAATATAAAACATTCTGACTCAAGACTTTTGTTTATGGCTTAGTCTGCACAATTAGTATGTTAGTATTAGTAATGAGTATTAGCTGTGTGAATTTAATGCTGTCTTGTTCGTATTAATCTCATATATTTTGATTTTCTTAATTTCCACAGGTGCCTTCACAGGTAAGCACAATAATATCATAACCAGCAACTGTTCATGTACAAACTTTCTTACCTAGAGTGATATTTATTTTCCATAATGTGCATTTCTGTTTGAATCTATCGCTCCACCAGTTCCAAGGCCAGACCAACATGCACCTGGACAGGAACTTTTTCCTGACACATGCGCAAAAAGCTCGCTCTGAGACCTTCATCAACTTGCGCGAGGTCAGCACGCGGTTCAGGCTGCCTCCTGGCGAATACCTCGTCGTCCCCTCAACTTTCGAGCCCAACAAGGACGGTGACTTCTGCCTGCGTGTCTTCTCTGAGAAACAGCAGGAAACCAAGTAAAAAATTTTAAATCCAATTTTTGTAGGTCAGTATGAATGACTGAATAAGTACAAGAATTTGTAGTTAAAAATGCACTGGAGATAATTGTATATTTAAATCGATTAATAAGTGAATGTACCTGAATGAAAAAGAAAAATTATAAGAGCAACAAAGAATTAGTTATTATAAAGTTGATGTCATGTACATATACTTTCTCATTAACAGCATTTTCCCCCTAACAGGCGGTGTGATGATCCTGTCGATGCTAAATTAATAGATGTGAGTTTGTTTTCAGAAGTCTTTATTGTTGTAAAGTTAATTGTAATATTTCAAATAATAATTAAAGTTACTCTAAGATTTCTTGAAAAGCTGAGATTTCTGAGTGTTCCTTTTCAGGAAACCGTGTCCGACAGTGAAGTAGATGGAAACTTCAGGGCACTGTTCATGAAACTGGCAGGAAGTGTATGTAAAGAGCTTCAGCTGCTTCTAAAAATTTTTGCAGTTGCTGGTTGTTCTACTGTATGTGGCTATTTTTGCTTTCTGTTAAAATTACCAATATGTGTGTCCCCAGGATATGAAGATCTCTGCTACGGAGCTCAAAAGCATAATGAACAAAATTGTTTCTAAACGTATGTATGCTTTTAGTTTGCTGTTGTAGTAATCATAAAATAACCAGATTTTGTCTTACTTGATTGTGTTTTGGTTTCCAAGGAACTGACATTAAGACTGATGGCTTCAGCATGAACACATGTCACACCTTGGTCCACCTCATGGATGTATCCTCATTTTAACACACTCAGTCTGGCGCTAATCTCTGGAGTAGTTTTGTCATAATCTCAACAATAAGATAGTCTGAATAATTCCCACAAGGTCATCATGGATGGTTGTAAGAAATGTTAAAAGTTAAATGTAAAAGGTTTGTCAGATCCTATAAGCAAATTTGGCTTCTTATGTGGCTGTAATCTTGAATATTTCCCTTGACTGATCGTCAGGACAGCGGCGATGGGAGGCTTGGCCTGGGCGAATTCGCCACATTGTGGAAGAAAGTGCAGAGATACCTGGTAAGATGAATGTCAGTGTTATTTTACTTATGCGCACGTCTCAAAAAAGTGCAGTTTTATACATTTAGTTTATAAAACTAAATGTTTGCCAATTAAATTAAGTGACCAGTATTTTCTATATATATATAGACCTATCAAAAGTTGTAAAAAAAAAAAAAAATTTAATCGGAGAAGCAGTTTAGTACTGTAGCATGCATACTCTGAAAACACCAAATAATGTCCAATCTGTCATTTTTGCTTAAGTACCTTCATTCAAGGTCTTAGAGATCTTTAAAATGTGGTAACGGTCCAGCTGAAATACAACTAGGAATCCTTGCTGTTTGACTTTCATTCTGTTTTACTCCTTTTCCAAAAGCATTGTTTCAGTGTCTGTAGATTAAAATTACTGTAAATGCCCTTGAATACCCCTTTAAGAAAGTGACAAATGAATGATGAGCTTTAATTTAGTATGACACCCTCAGTATTTAGTAATATTACTAATAAAAGTTAAAACACAACAGAGAGCTGAAGAAGGCCCTTTTTAAGAGGTTAGGAGGCGAAGTTAGCAATCAGCAATTCGTTGCTACTCGCTGATGGAAAAGCAGCAGGGAATTTTTTCTCAAGTGTTCTTGTGTGTTGATGCAAAGTGGAGACCCATCTCAATATCTATAAATGAAATGATTAATTTATCTTTAAGTGAATTTTTGCGTATAAGCTTCCCTTTTAAGTAGTAATAAATGGTTAAACTACCATAACCACTTGACTTTCACATTTTCAAGAAAAGCAGTAAATAATAGGATACATACAACTATTCAACTGAATTATGCATATTTTATGCGGCTGATGAAGGCTAAAAGCGGCGAAACTGGGGAGGCTGGTGAAGCCTGGTGCTGACACTTCCTCAGCTCCATGCCCTGTGTGGGAGAATTCCCAGCAATGCCAGACTCTGGAAGCACAGAGGCACAGAACAAACGCAAGTCTCGTTACCATACTGATACATGGCTTGCCTTTTATACACAGCTGTTAACAATAAGCAGTCCATTCGAGGCACCCCACTCCTTCTGAACAAGCCGCAGATCTGGTGCTGATAGGTTTCTTTGATTTCTTTTTCCCAGTCAAGTGAGGAGCATGAATATAATATAAGGCGCTGTTTTAAGGACTGCTATGACACTGGGTTTTCACACACTGGGTCACAATTTGTCATAGCCTGATACTATAAACAAAAAATCATAAACCAACGGTCAGACTATTGTGAAATATCATTCATAAAATAAAAGCACTACAGAATGGGTGATCTATGATAATTCTGGGAATAACATGACTGCTAATAAATAAGTAAGTGTTAGTGTTTTGGCTGCTCCCGTCAAGGGGTCGCCATTGGGGCCATCTAATCTGGACACAACTTGTCACAGTTTTTATGCCAGATGCCCTTTCTGATGTAACCATCTCATTTTGTCCGCGCTTGAGACCGCCACTGCACCCAGTGGCTGGGAGTTTAACCCAAAACCTTCCGCATGGCAATTGAGAAACCTACCACTAAGCCACCAATTCACCAAATAAATAAATAATGGTTGATATACCAAAAACTGCTACTTTTCTGGCCAATTAATATCACTAAAGGTGATTGGACCGCAATAATGTTGCTGTTATTAATAGGTCCAAACACCAAGGGTGCTGAAACCCTATTGCCATTAAAATAGAGTGGGGAAAATACTTATTTGATGCCCTGTAGATTTTGTAGGTTTGCCCACTTACAAAGAAATGAAGGGTCTATCATTTTTACCTTAGGTTTATTGTAAAGAATGGAGACAGAATATCAACCAAAAATCCAGGAAAAACACATGATACAAAAATTATAAATTGAGTCGCATTTCAATGAGTAAGATAAGTATTTGATCCCCAAGCAAAACATGACTTAGTACTGCACTTGATGAAAAAACACTTGTTGGCAAGCACAGAGGTCAGATGTTCCTTGTAGTTGGTTACCAGGTTTGCACACATCTCAGAAGGGATTTTGGTCCACTATTCTTTACAGATCTTCTCTAAATCCTTATGGATCCTGTCGCTTGGCAAATCGAAGTTTCAGCCCTCTTCATAATTTTTTTTATAGGATTAAGGTCTGGAGACTGGCTTGGCCACTTCATAACCTTCATTCGCTTCTTCTTGAGTCTTGGTGGTATGTTTTGGGTCATTGTTATGCTGGAAGACTGATTAGTAGTTCTGGGCTGATCCCTTACTTTTCTCATGATTATCCTTACCCCATGCCCAAACCGAGGGCAATTGATATTTTTTTGTGTTTCTTCCATCTCTGAATAATTGCTCCAACATTTGTCTTCTTCTGACCAAGATTCTTGCTGATGGTCTTGTAGCCTATTCCAGCCTTGTGCAGGTCTATAATTTTGTCCCTGATGTCTTTTGACACCTCTTTGGTCTTGCTCTATGGTGGTGAAGTTTAAATGGAAGATTTTGAAGGAAGGATGGCTTTTATACACATAAGTTGTTGCTATCAGCACTTTCTTAAATTAATTTGTGTACCACATGAGCACATAACCAGTTTATGGGAGCCAGAATTATTATTGGTAGGTAGAGGATCGAGTATTTATTTTACTCACAAATTTCAAAGCAGTTGTTTATAGTTGTAATTAATGTATAAGTATATTTCTATTGTTTTTAGGATATCTATAAGGCAAATGATATGGATGGCTCCGGGAATATAAGCACACCAGAGTTTCGTACAGCATTAGGGAAAACTGGTAAGTCAGGCGTCAAACCCACATCAGTCACAAGACCTCTATTCACACACTCATATATATTGTGTGTTTGTATTGTGTGTTAATTTATAAATGGTAAATTGTTTGTTTAACATATTACACATATTTTGGACAGGATTCACTCTGAATGACACCATCTACCAGATTTTGGTGGCCCGCTTTGCCAGTACTGACCTCACTATTGACTTTGATGACTTTGTGGCCTGCCTTATGAAATTGGAGCTGATGTTCCGTAAGTATAGTCCTGAATTCTGCAATGAGAAAATCAACCAACCATATATGCTATAAGGTTGATAGTATGAAGTCACCCAAACACCACACCCCAAAAACAAGTAATGAATGTAATGCAGCCTTTAATGCTGCACTGATGTCTACAGTATGTATTTCTGGTCATATAGTTCACATTGCTCCATTTAATATAACAGGCAAAGATGGAATCCATGTACTGCCTCTGAAACAATGCCAGAACTTGAGTCCATCCACAATACTGGTGTTATAAAAATAAGCATATGAGAACATATGACCTTATCCATGCTTGTCGTAGGCACATCAAATGAAACTTCATTAATTTAGCACATGCGAAAGTAAACTACCTACTACCACTACTGCTGGAGTAGCAACAATATTGAAAAAAAAAAAAACGGGAGGTCCTTTTCTAGAATAACATTCAGCTTCAGTAAAAACATTTACAAGAGCAAACTATCACAAGTAAAAGCAAAAGTCACCTACTCCAAAAACATAAATGAATTTCCAATCCACCATAACTGCCAGAAAAGAGTGACAACATGAATAGTCTGACTACAAAGGGTGTTCAAGTCTAACCAGATGTTTCTCGTTAAATTTTTCATTAATGAAGCCATAAAACTGATTAAGATTTATGGAAGCCCCCTGTCCAAGCCATTTCCACATGTTTGGGCCCTTAAAGGAGTTCCCTGGAGGCCAGTGTTTCAGATGTAAAGTTAGCAGTCCGATCATGCTTTTGGTATACAGAGAAAACCTTCTATCTTTTTTGGCATTCAAGGTCTAATGAAACACTGGGATAAGTGTTTTAGAGAAGCAAGAGTTTATATAGAGAAATAAATAGAGTTGTACACAATCAAAAGTCCTGGTTTGACTTGAACATCATTCATCAAATGAATGGTCAATTGCTAGAATACCACAGTTTTAATATAAACACTCATGAACGACAAACCTGCTGTAGAAATACTTATGAATGATTAAACTACCATAAGTTCTAGAATAACCATAAGCCATAAACACACTACGCAATGGCCAAACTACCATAACATAGTATGTCTTCTTTTAAAATGAACGGTCAGGGTTTGCTAGCACACCAGGCCAACGCACTGCTGACTAGCCAAAGAGCCATTGCTACAATGATGAGTCTGGCCTGTCTCTTATCTTGTTCAGCTATCTTGTTTACATTAGCCTGCACTGATCAGCTTTGCTGGTGGTTTTGAGCAATTATATTTGAGCTATAGCACACGAATTCTGTTTTTCTGCATAAACAACTAACTGGCTTGAATGCTAGCAAGCTGCAACTACCTGATGCTGCCACAATAGTGCAGTTATGACTAAAATTTTTAGGCAAACCTTTTTATGCCACAGTCTCTACCTTTCCTGCCCTAATCACAATATTGTTTTAGTTTTATAATCAACTAGTCTCTGAACCACCATGACCACATCTTGTGTTTCACTTTTGTTTAGGAATGTTCCAGAAGATGGATCCACACAAGACTGGTTTCATAGAGATGGACTTCCAAACGGTTAGTTTATCTCATGTTTCGTATAGACATATACTGTACTTTATACTATATTCTGTATTTGTGCTTTTTCTAAACACCATTTAACTCTCTCGTCTCCACAGTGGCTGTGTTTAACGATGATCTAAACCAGAGCTGCTAAATATTCAAAAAAGCTTGCAGTGAGATCCTGAAAATAAGGGCACTAGTTTTGCAGACACACACACAAACACATACACACACACACACAGTTACGTCAAACACTAACCATACACCTTACTGTTCATGGCTCAGGTTCTGCATATTGTAGTAGTGGAATGCTAAAGCAGCTCCATGCAGGGCAGCAGAGAACTCTGGGGCCTATACATAAGTCGCCCTATTACAATATTTGCATCGAGTTTAATCATACACAAAATGATGTAGCACTATTTATTCATACTTAATATTTTAATTACAGCGCTGAAGTGGTATAAGTAAATTTTAACACGCTGCAGCTGTTTTAAGACAAAACTTTATCCTCTTTATTCGATCTACTTTTTTGATTCTTCATCTGTGATACACTCTCCGATTACCGAACCATAAGTGTATTTGGCTGACGATGAAAGAAGTACAACTTAGTGTAAACCAGCTGTAAGATACTTAACCTTAGATAATTGGATTTCTGTGCATTAATAAGTTAAGCAGAGAGTTCTGCTTTACAAAATGACACACAGACATGTACGTGGGCTTCATTCTGAAATAATAACATCACTTACAAACTCTTTAGCCGTCAACAACAGGTACTAACACTAGTGTATAAAATAATGACAATAATGCATAACGAAAATACAGTACTTATACTAGTGTATAAAGTAATGACAATAGTGCATAGAGAAAGTACAGTTAAAGAAAGATCATTGTTGATTAAAATTATTGAAAAAAGAGAAAAAAATGCCCAAAAATAATATGGAATTGTGCTGCATGTATGATTATGTATCTATCTCTCTGTTGGATTACCCCTTTATGCGTGAGTGCATGATTTATCTCTAAATACAGTTTCTAAGCCTTTACATGTTCTCATGCATATAAAAAGTGTGGCAAGAATAAACTCGAGGCAAATATTTTATTGTTACTGGACGTATTTGTGTGCATTTTATTCTTTGGATCATATTATGTCACTCTTTTTCAACAATTTGTACTCACTCTTTTAATGCTCCAGCTGGTGAATAACTTTGCTGCAGTCTATAAATGCATTTGAATGTTGATCTATTTTATTAGAATGTTGATCTGTTTAGCGTTATTATGAATCTTCCAATTATTATCCCTGACTCATGGCATGCATAGGCACTAAAACAGTTTAAATTCTTTGGTGTGTGTGTGTGTGTGTGTGTGTCTACAGTAGAATAACAGTAGTTGGAAAGTTAAAAGTGTGCTATAATACCATATAACTGATAACTGAAAGTAGAAGGGATTTTTCATTTATGTCATGGGATTTGTAATTATGTTTAAATCATAAAAGTATGCAAATGTAAGATTTGTGTTTAAGCCAGTGGTTCTCAGCAGGCTGTTAATTAGCAGAAGTGTGCTAGGACTGAGCCAGGAGATCCAGGCGGGTTGCTTTGTTGTTAGAACTTTACCAAAGTTTAAATTTTTTATGGCTTTATTTCAGGGTGAAAATTGAGTCATCACAATAGAAATGTTGTGTTTTAAAACAGACAAAGGCTGATGTATATTATGTTTTACTTAACATAATATTTCAAGATATAATGGTTTTGGATCAAATTTTGATGTTTTTTTTATTTGGGTGAAGGATAAGAGATGGTTTAAAAAAAATAGAATACTTTCAAGTATATTTAATGTTTATGGAGAAATGTACTATTATATTTGCCAATTCCTTTCTTTCTTTTTTTTCTGTCTCATTTTACATTTTGTAAGTACCCCTTGAGTTTTAACTAAAATATAGAAGAATCAAGAAGCATCAATTTCTGCTGTTGTTCTGTCATTTTTTCCTACCAGTAACAATAGTTAATCCGTGCTACTTTATCAATATAGTTTGGAGTGGTTGTATCACTGCAAAAAGTAAAATATATAGTACAGGTTTATCAGAGATAACATTTTCTGACATACTGGTAGCACTTCATTTCATATATCACAGATGGAAATAATGTTATGCCTAATGATGATGATGATGATGATGATGATTTGACAGCATTGTCATTGTCTTATCATGGAAAAATAATGTTATAAACAAACAAAAATAAATACCTTTAAATTTTCTGATATAATGTTTAAGATCATTATTCATCAGGAACATGGTTAAATCAGCAACACTGCACTGTTACAGCAGGGGGAGCAAGAGAGAAATTTCATGTTTTCAATTACAGTGGAACCTGGGATTACAAGCATAATTTGTTTAGGAAGCGGGCTCGTATTCCAAAACACACAAAGCAAATCTTCCCATTAGAAGTAATGGAAACTCAAACAGCCCCAAAAATAAATACATAAAAATAATTAATACACATGAAACAAATGAACCTGCCCTTTACCTTTAAAAAGAATCGCGACAGCGCAGTGTTTCTGTGTAGAGCAGAGAGTGTGTGTGTATGTGTGAAGCCGAGAGAAGTCTCTAATGAACCTTTCTTTTGCTTTACACGCGCGCACACACGTGTGTTATAATAAACAGTACACACGCGCTGTACACACGCGCTTACAGACACAAAATAAAGGATGCCAAGACTTGTTCGTTTTTCAAGTCAAAATTTATTAAAAATCTTTCTTGCAAACCGCGTTACTCACAATCCGAGGTTCCACTGTATAGTTAGAAGTGAGGCTGAGGTGAATTTTTATTTATTCTTAAATCTTATATCACACTCTGCATCTAAATAATGCATATTTGCTGTATATATTTAAAATGTTTGCTTTTGTAGTTTAATTCAAAAAGAAAAACTCATTCTAGATTAATTACACAAAATGAAATATTTTAAACCTTTTTTGTTT
>JAOTRS010030386.1:0-10353 GCA_028565755.1 Dinotopterus cunningtoni
GTTTGTGTGTGTGTTTGTGTGTGTGTTTGTGTGTGTGTGTTTGTGTGTGTGTGTTTGTGTGTGTGTGTTTGTGTGTGCGTGTTTGTGTGTGTGTGTTTGTGTGTGTTTGTGTGTGTGTTTGTGTGTGTGTTTGTGTGTGTGTTTGTGTGTGTGTGTGTGTGTGTGTCACATGCTCTTTCAGTTACAGTACTGTACAAAAGTCCTGAGACACCTGTCAGGGTGGCTCAAGACTTTTGCTTAGTAGTGTAAGTCACACACTTTCTCTCTGGTGATGGGAGATGAACAAACACAGACAGGCCCACATTAATAAGACAGGTTGAAATCTTTACACATTTGAGAATTGCATTAATGCCTTTTTAAATACCTGATAAGAAGTAATCAAAGGTGTCTATGGGTTTTATTTATATTCCACCTTTATACTATATCACTATGTTGGCTCGATTGATTGCTGCTAACCACAAATCCCTCCTGTTTGTCAGCAGGAAGTCTGTAGCCTCGTCTCATCCCCTTACTTCCTCAGATTGTACCATCCAATTGTAAACCAATTGCTGCTATCTCTTTACAACTTACCACCAGCTGTGAAAGCTTACCCGTCGAACCAACCAACCAAACAAATCACAGTGCATGATCTCTACTGAATACACACAGAGATGATTTGATGACTGTCAGTCATTTATTGCATCTTTAAATCATGAACCACTTTCTGAGTTTCACATAAATGAGCACTTGACCACTTGACTTGTGTGTAAACCATAAAAGCACTTGACTTTACATTGGTAAACGGAAATCTAAAGTGAGAAATGCTAAAAAGGGTATTTAACATGAAGTCTGTAACGTCTGAACCTATTTATTATGCTGTACCATGAGTGGAGTGAATATATAGTGTGTTAATGTTCAGTGGTTTGTCTAAGCACTGTGTTAGACAGGACTACTGTTATTTAATATGTTTTGCACCAGTTGATGAGACGGCATGACAGCTTAGTGGTTACCACTGTTGCATCACACCTCCATTAGTGCATGGAGTTTGCATGTTCTTTCCCCCTGTTCTTTCCCCATGTTCTTTCCCCCTTAGTGCGTTTCCTCTGGGTATTATAGTTTCCTCCCACAGTCCAAAGACGCGCATTGCAGGCAGACTGGCATTTCCAAATGTCTGTAGTGTAAATATGTGTGTGTGTGCGTTTGGCCTGTGATGGGTACACAGTACAAGTTGTGTAGATGATGGATGAAATCGTTGGCTGTCAGGTGTAAGTCCCAACTGAAAGCTGACCGAACAGGCTTAAATGAGGTTAATTTTGAAAGATCAATTGTCCTGTTTGTTTTAATTTGTTGATTATGCTGTTTAAGTGCCTTGACCTTGGATTTTATATTAATCCTCTTATTCTCTCTCTCGCTCTCAGAGGTACACACAATGCTGGATGCCCTGCTGCCTCCAAACACATATTTCCGTTTTAACCCCTACATGACTGAGGACATAGCTCTGGACGAGAGCCGAAGCGAGAAACTCAACCAGCTACTGGTGGAAGGAGTGCGGTACCTCGAGCGCAACGAGGAGAAGCTGAAACTATCAGCTCGCATACTCACGCAGGAGAAGAGCTCGGCTCAGAGACTGCTCGAATGGCTCCGTCTAAAATCACACATGTACAGCGACCTTCCGGTTATTTCAAAACTATAGACAAAATTATGTCACTCGAATAATTTGATTACCCTTCCTGTGGTTTATGATTTGAGTGGTATCCTGGGCACAAATGTGGAAATTCCATCCGAACTTTCAAACACAGTTGCTGTAAGGATGCAAGAATGATCCATTACATATTCTAAGTGTTTGTAAATGCATGCCTTACTTATAATGATAAAAGCATTTATTATTGAGATCTGGAGGACATGTTGCTGCTGCTGCTGATGATGATAGTAATAATAATTATAATAATAATAATAATGTTAGGAAATTTATATAACTATAATAAAAAAAAACTGATTCTACTCTGAATCCACAGCACAGCACTGCTACTGTATATAACTGGTTTGTTATCATTTTAAGAAAACCAGCACGGAATGTCCAAAAAAAGCTTGCATACTTCAAATACATTTACATATAACTATATAAACTGAAGTATTAGTCAGCAACAAGTAGGAATTTCACCCCTGTTTGCTGTATTTGCAAATTGAAGTTTAATTGTAATGAAAGGATTTGCACATATTTGCTTTAGCTTCTTTATAAACATGTATAACATTTTAAATATTTTAACACTGCTGCCTCCTCTCAGTCTCCAGCTTTGGACGAGGAGGTCGATGGATAAGCACACCTTCCAATGTGTAGCCTTTAGAATGACTAAAAAAACTAAAAGAAAAGGAAATTGCATGCCCTTGCATGTAACAGATCAGTGAAAGTTCAGTCTTCGCTGTCTGAGACCCCTTTTACATTTTTACAACCATAATTTCATACACTAATAATTGTTTGTTTTGATTTACATTAGATTTCTCTTTTTATTTTGAAAATTGATCACTGTTTCATTGCTATTACTATCCTTTTAATTGTTCCTCAACCAATAATATACTGTTGTAAACAATACACTTGTGCACTTGACATACAGTTTGCATACAGACATTAGAAGTATTTCAGTCTTTCACCTCACATTTTGTCGTTTCTAAGAACTTTTAACTGATGTGAAGCTATGTTTCTTTTTTTCTTCTTTATTATTGTACTCGATTAAAAGACAATTGTGCAATTGAATGTTAAAAAAAATTCCATTAGGACTAATTCCTATTACAGTGCTGACTGACTTCATTTACGCTATTTATTGATTGATGGTTTTATTTGTTTTTCTCAGGTTTGTGAGCTAAATGGTGGCCTGTGCCATATAGTATGTAACCTGTTCATACAGATCACCATCGTAAGGCTGCTTTCATACCACAGTCTCAGTCACGGATTCCACTATGCTCGATCCGAAAGTTAAGTACATTTGTGTAATGTGTACACACACTGTGTGGTACCAGGATACAGATCCATGTACCATCTAGTGTACCGTGCCACTTGAAAATGTGAGTGTGCAGTGTACACAACACAAATTTGAAACTTAATCGTGCCAGAACATGGACGTGGTTGACTGTTTACAATGTGATGTCATCATCGCTGTCTATCGAAATCTGTCTGTCGAAATCACTTGCTGATCTCATCATCTGAATTCCACAACTATATCTAATGAATAAGGAAGGCATGTTCAAGGGTCGTTGATTTTTTAAATTATTATAATTTTTTATATTACTAAGAATAACATTAGGCATAGTGGAAGGTAGACTTCTCCGTACTCGTCTTTATTTGTGTTTATTGATGCCTCACAAACTTGGTGCATATTGCCACCTGTATCAGAGAACGTAAAGAGGCAAGTGTTACTTAAGGAAGGAACAATATTACTAAAGTGAACGCCGGCCAGCGAGGGATGTGGGGGAGGGGCAAATCCTACCCGGGCATGGAACGAATAAATCGTGCCGAGTCTGAAAGCAGCCTAAATTAATACCGTGCCTGTTATAGGTGATACTCTACCTGTGCTTATGTTAATGGAAGGAAGTAGAAAGTATGCAATGTTGGATGTGAAATTTTGAAGAATTATTTTAAACCCTTAAAAAATCTTTAAAATCGTTCAAATGTCAGATTCTTGGTCATTTATTTCTTGAGCTTGATTTTTTTTGGTTGGAGGCTTAAATAAAAGACATGAGTACCTACTAAATGGATGTCATGTGTATAAGAAGATAAAAAAAACTTTTAACTGTGGATTGTAGAATATGGCTTTTGTTTGAAGTAATTACACTTAATCATGTTTCTGTAAATCCTCGCTTAAAGCTCATTTGAAGTGTAATCCTGAACATGTCTAAGCACTTTACCATTCTTTTATGTGCCCTGGCTCTCTCCACATACACTGGTGTATGCTGGTTGTGTTGTACATGTTAGTCGAACTGCCTGACTGGGAAAAAAAAACTGCTACAAGGACGAGAATGCAGACGTTTAGTCTGACTGATTCGACTGGTCAAGATGCGGAAGTGTACGTTTCTGAGCAGGTTATTCCTTTTGTCCTTTTTTAAATATGTTTTAGTCATAAAAGCCAGAAATTAAAAAAGGAATGCAATAATACACCATGTTATGTAGATGTTATGACAGTGGAAATTGATGAACACAAAAGAAGAGGGGAAAAAATGTTTGATTGCCTATATTGTTTATCTTGCAACCTCTTGCTCACAGAATGATTAACGTAATAAAAAAAAGACTAGACTTTGTGTTTTGCATTTTAGTATGTTGTCATGTCTGAATGTTTGTCTTTCTACACACTGTAGAACACAAATGTTCCATATTTTATCCAGTAAACAGTTCAGTTACACAGAATTTGCTTTCTCTCTCTCTCCGTCTCTCTTATTATGCTAAGAAATATTGACCACAGGGATTTTTAATCATCTGATAGACTTCTGCAGTTGTGTATATGTGTGTGAGTGAAAGAGAGAAATTTTAAACAGTGCTGTGAAGACAAAGAATAACAGAGATATACAGTAGAAAGAAATATAGAGATAAGGACAGACAGAGACATGTAGAACAGCAGAGTGGTTGTTAGATGTAGAAAGAGAAATATTAAGAGAAAGACAAAGATGTAGAGAGACACAAATATATGAGAGAAAACATAAAAAAGGGATGTATATAAAGGGAGATATACTTTTATTGAGAGATTTTATATAAAGAGCAATAGTGTGTGAGAAGGACAGAGACATGGAGTAAGAGAGACAGGACCAAATGAGAAAGACAGACAGAGGCCCTTGGCCTATGTGAGGTTCCCATGTTCCTAGGACAGATTGCATCATCAGTGCAAACACAGCTGTGTTGTTATCCTGCAAACTACTTTATTTGGCTTCTACCATTTGTCTTCATCGCAATTTGCTTTAATATCCTGTAGGACAATACGTGATGCTTCCTGTAATTAAACAGTGTGACAGAGGATTCATTAATCTCCGGTTACCTCACTCTGCAACGTTTTGTGCTGGACCGTCTATGTAAAGTTTGTTTAAGTCAATCCTTCTGTTGAGCTCAGTCACTGAAATATATATATTAAAAAAAGTCATACATTAATTTTCTTTTGACTGCCCTTAGCTTTGATTATAGTGCACAATGTGGTGTGCAGGTCATGTGTGAAAATGATTCCTCATATGTCCAAAACCCCTCTTTCATAATTTAAGTCGTTGAATATGCCCGTGCCATCAGGGAAAAAAAACTTCATTAATGTGATACCCTGGTCATTCAGTACATTCAGGTCATCAGCTGACTTCATTTTACTGCCACATCACATTGCTGAGACTAGACCTTACCGACTGAAGCAACCCCATAATATAACACTGTCTCCAGGGGCTTGTACAGTGGCCACTATGCATGATGGGTGCATCACTTCATGTGACTCCCTTCTTACCATGACACACCCATCACTCAGGAATAGGGTCAATCTGGTCTCATCAGGCCACATCCCCTTTATCCATTGCTCCAAAGTCCATGTTCAAATCTTTTTGCTCCCTAGGAAAGTAAAGCCTTTTTTTCTGATTAGTCTCACTAAGAAAAAGTTACAGCTGCTTAGTCCTAATCCTGTGATTTCTACTATAAATTTTTTTATGGTGCAACTTCAAGTAGTTGTCTAACCACAATTTTACTGTGAAGTTGACAGTTCAACACAGGTTTTACTGTATTCTCACTCACTCACTCACTCACTCACTCACTCACTCACATACTCATCTTCTATACCACTTTATCCTGTATTCAGGGTCGCAGGGACCTGGAGCCTATGAAGGCAGGTTATACCCTGGACAGGGTGCAAATCCATTGCAGGTCACACACACATACACACACTCACACTCTCATTCACACACTACAGGCAATTTGGGAACGTCAATTAGCCTAATCTGCATATCTTTGGACTGTGGGAGGAAACCGGAGTACCCGGAGGAAACCCACCAAGCACGTGGAGAACATGCAAACTCCATCGAACTCGGACCCTGGAGGTGCAAGGCGACAGTGCTGACCACTGTGCCACCCTGACAGGTTTTAATAATTTAATAATTCTACTCATTTTAAATCTCTTTTAGATGTTTTCTTCGCTTGATTCAGGCAAATAATTTGACCATTTGGCACCTTCACGAAACTTAACTCATAACAATTAATATATGACCTTAGGGGTTGTGTGCCTATCAGGTAACATACACAACAAAACCTGAAACTCTATCAGGTACTTACTGTAATTGCTACATCTGAAATCCGAGAGCATGCTAAGACTAATGGACTTTCCTAAATTAAATGGGAGCTTAATCACATTCATGGTAAACCAATTTGCATGGAACTGCAGTATAAACTTAGTACAGCGAGAATGTTGTTGGGTGGCACAGACACAGCTCCAGAGTCTCCAATTTGGTCCTGAGGTCAACTTCCTGTGTTTTATATATTCTATCTCTCAGGGCCACATTGGATTCCGGGCACCTGCCAATAACATGGCGGTGGATGGATTGGCTAAGATAACCCCAACAAATGTTTAAGGCTTTGTGGGAAAGACTGCTGTTTTGTCCAGGGTTGTGTTTGTAAGATCCTACTATTTTCTGAGGGTATCTACAGTTGTAATTATGGCATCATGGTGCCTACCTTTTATTGCTATTGTGATTTTGTCCAACACTTTTTGCTGATTCTGACCTGGAGTGTGATTTCAAACTAAACATTTCAGTCTTAAAGATTGATTCAGATTATACAAGTACACAATAAATAATATAAATATTCCTAAAAACAATGAGTGTCTCAGCCTTGCACATCTATCTCTAAGAATGTATTTGTTTTGTGTGGCATGGTGGCTTAGTGGTTAACACTGTGGCCTTGCGCCTCCAGGGCCCAGGTTTGATTCCTAGCCAGGTACAATTCTTGCCTCTGTGTGCATGGAGTTTGCATGTTCTCCCCGTGCTCGGTGCGTTTCCTCCGGGTATTCCAGTTTCCTCCCACAGTCCAAAGGCATAAAGATTAGGCTAATTGGCGTTCCCAAGTTGCCCATGTGAATTAATGTGTGTATGTGTGTGCCCTGTGATAAATTGGCACCCAGTCCAAGGTGTACCCCGCCACATGTCCAAAGTCTCCTGGGTCAGGCCCCCGTGACCCTGAATGCTACAGTATGTATGGTCTGTGTCAATCTTTAATAACCAGTACAGGATGTATAATGATTTGAGAAGTGTCCAAGTCAAACCGCGACTTGTGATTGACTTAAGGCACAATATGGTGATGAGATTCAGGTGCAGTAAAACATTTATGCAAACGTTTTAAAGAAGGCTGTACATCTGTGAATGATGATCTCAGCTGAAGTGGCTTGGAGCCCACGGATTTTTCCTGGAACCATTCATCATGTTTAACAGGACAAAAACACACTAGTGTTGCAGGATAATCCATGACCTCTTACTGCCCACTGCACAATTTTCACATTACAGGAACTTGGCTGAAAGTTGTCACATCCCCTGCAGTCCTGACCTCACTTCAAGCCATTACCACATGTGTGTCAGGCCAGCAAGACAGCAGAACAGACAACGTCGTATCTGCATACAAACATGGCGGAAACGAACTACAACCCCCAACTATGACATTCCATCTCATCTGAGTTCTAAATGCACCTAGAACTCACCTAATTACCCAAGTGGTTGAATAAGACTCAGCAATAGAGAGATGTTGCAAAGTGCAGTATACACTCCCGTGAGTTTTTCTGGATATTACCAAGCCGTGTTTGTTCGTGCTACCTTTTACTGTGTATGACCTTGATTCGTTGTTTAGGTTTCTGATTTTCTGATTGCCCTAGTGTAACATGTTTTAGTGTAACTAGTGTAACAAGCATACGATTTACCCGTGTTTGATTTTGTTGTTAGTCTAATAAATCCTATCTTCCTTACCTGCACTTGCGTCCACTGTTACGTCATCCCTGACTATGTGTGAGCCATTATTGGAATTCCTGGGAGGCCAGCGTTTTAGACGTGAAGTGGGCAGTCCAATCATGGCTCCATGGTACTGAGATGCTACTACTGTACCTTGATGGGATCCAAGAACTAGTGAAACGCTGTGATACTGTAAGTGCATTAGTATAACAGGGGATTACATAGAGAAATAAAGGGAGTTTTTACTCCCATAATTGGGTTCTGTGCAAAAGTCAAAGGTCCAGGGTTGACATTTTTTTAAAGAATCTGTATATTATTCAGGTTATATTATCTGGCACCTCCACCATTCAAGTCCCTGTAAAATAATGTAGTGTGTGAGTTAGATATATATGAGTGATTATATTTAAAATCATTGATATAAAGCTATGGTCACTGTACACTTCTGTCAAACCTGTGCTGTTATCAAAATCTAATTAAAACCTCAACAGTACAACAGCACTGGGGTTCTCATTAGGCAATGTGTTCCACTGCTTGAACTTGTGAGAGCTGTTTAATGGCTGGTTTGGTTGAAATGAGAAATGAAGAGGAGGAAGTCTCTTTCTGTTTGATCAAATTTGAAGCTTCAGGAGAGACAGACAGAAGCTCATTCAAAATGCCCAATGTGTGAGCATACAGGAAATAAAAGAATTCTCACATCCCTTTTAGCTTTGAAATGCTCGGTGCCATAAGCAAATACACTTATTCACTCAGAACCATGATTAAAACCATGCTTAGGCAAGATACAGATAGCATGAAGGCATATATATGCGTATGCAGTGTGAGATGAAAGCAGGAATAATTAAAATACTTCCTTTTGTCAGCAGTGGCCGTAGTATAGGCGACTATCCCATGAGCTCTTGTCCTTGATAATGAGAGGTGCCTGAGGGGTTGGTGGTGAAAATAAGCCGCAGCAAAGCAAAAAAAAAAAAAAAAATGACAGCAAGTGAAATATCCTTGAAAGTGAAATATTAAACCTATCTAGAATTTTAACAAATGAAAGATAGGATTATTAAACTTATTTCTAATAAACTGTTACTAAAATAAATTGTAAGTGAGAATTTTGCTTCTTAAATAAATCGTAAAACTAACAAAATTTTCTGCTAATGAAATAAGACATTTTGCTTAACATTTTAGTACATTTTGATTGGAAATAAACTTCTTCTATTTGGTCTACTGCAATACTGTATTATTTTAAGAGAGTGCAGATAAATTTAACCACATTCAAGATATTTTCACATTTTTGCAGTGAGACGAAAAAAGGGGATAAGGATTGATTTGAACAACTGGAAAGGTACAGATGTGGGCCATGTGGACAGTGAAATTATTCATGCTATTCTATGCATCTGGTTGTAGGCTCAAGAGAAGAAAGACTTCATTTGGTTCAGGATTGATTGTTATAATTGTTGATTGTGATGTGAAGGCCTGAGATGAGACGTGAAAATCCACAATGCAAAAATAATACTAATTTTCTGGCATCTGTAATTTAAAGCTGTGACAGTAGATATAAAATTAGCTAATAAATATAACATATCTATTTTTATTTTGCTCAGATATACCACAGACTCTAATGCAAAATTACAGAGAGAAAAAACCCACACATTTCATTACGCATTAAATGCCTGGTTTTGGTGTGTCAGCAGAACATGGGTCAATGGAGGAAATACATAATATACTGTACACACACCAACACCGAGCACTATACTGTACTAATTCTGGACAGAGGCTCCCTTGAATCTCCCATCCATGGTCCATGGTGACTTAATTTCATCATGCAATTTCTGCAGATTTTCCATTTCCATCCTGTGAATTTCTCATTCTGACACATCCCAAAGGTGCTTTATTGGCTTCAGATCTGGTGAATCTGGCTGCTGAAGAGCACTGAACTCACTGTCATGTTCATGAAACCAGTTTGAGTTGACTTTTCCTTTGTGCACTACATGGTGCATTGTCATGCTGGAAGTAGCCATTAGAAGATAAGTAAATTGTGGATACGAAAGGACACATGCTCAGCAGCAATACTCAAATAGTCTGTGGCAATCAGATCATGACTGTTTGCTTTTTAAACGACCAAAGTGTGCAAAAAAATCATTCCTGGCACCATTACACCTGGATTGTTGTCACAGGGCAGCTTGGCTCAATAGATTCATGATGTTGATGAATTCCGAGGCCAAATTCTTATTCTACTGTCAGCAGAAATAAAGATCAAAGCACACTACATTTTTCCAGTATTTACCTATTCAATTCAATTCAATTCAATTCAATTCAATTTTATTTTATTCATATAGTGCTTTTAACAATGGTCATTGTCTCAAAGCAGCTTCAAAAAATTAAAAGAAGATTATGGAAATGTGTAGGAGAAAGAAAAAACGTGTATAGAGCATAGTGATCTGATTGTCCCTG
>JAOTRS010030395.1:0-10353 GCA_028565755.1 Dinotopterus cunningtoni
GGTAAAGGAATGTGTAATTGTACTGGCTTTTTTCCATTGTGTAATGCAAAAGTATGTGAATGGTAAACATGTGTATGATGAAGATATCAGTTTGCTTCCTTCACTTGAAGGAAAAATATCTAAAAAAAAAAAAAACATCTGGCCATGTATTTAGCATGTTAAGCTACGTTCACGTTACAAGCCACGTTGCTCAATTCAGATTTTTTTTGGTCAGATCGGATTTATATGTCATGATGGTTCACATTTACAATCACAAGTGATGTTTATCTTATTCTAACGTGGATGTGTCTGTGCTGTGAAATAGCATGCACATGCACGTTGATATGTGTCTTTGCTCATGCCATTAGCAGCTCGTGCTGCTAATATCCTGAACAGCATCTACGCTAATTCTTTTCCTCCTGTTCTTCCTTTCTCTACCTATCCCGAGGCATCTGAAGATCGTGCCAGCTCCAGTAGGCAGAGGCCAACCCTGCGAGGATCTTGAGGCATCCAGAGAAGGACCACCTCCAGCTGGATTCTGTGTCATGATGGTTTGCATCTCCAGGTGCTGCTCCTGAGCTCCCAGTGATCCAGACCCCCCTCTGTCTTCTGTACCTGCTGACTCATCCCTGTGCTGAACTGGACTCCATGATAACTTGGACAACTTTTGTTATACTGAACTTTTAGCAGCCTAACACACATGATGTCGTCATATAATTCCTGTTGTCCTTTATAACCCAAATGAGGATGGGTTCCCTGTTGAGTCTGGTTTCACTCAAGGTTTCTTCCCATTGCCATCTCAGGAAGTTTTTCCTTGACACCGTCGCCAACACCCTTGGTTTGCTCATCAGGGACGATCTCACAATCTGATTATTATCTAAACACATTTTTTCTCACTCATACACACTTCCATAAATTTTCTTTTTATTTTGTGAAGCTGCTTTGAGACAATGACCATTGTTAAAATACTGTAAATAAAATTGAATTGAATTGAATCTGGGTTAAAACACATCATATTGGTGTGGCTGCTTGTTCGTTCACAAGGGATGCTTTTTTAGCAAAAAAAAATATGCTTGGGATTTATCTCTAACAGCTGTATTTGTTGAGGTTCAGAAGAAGGAGGAAATCCAGATGCCTCGATTTAGCTGTTTTAGCAGCTACTGCTAGCACTGCTATGAGATCCACACACTGCTGGGTATGTATACAAGCACCACAATGCATACGCAGCGGCCCAAAGTGGCATGAATTCCGATCTAGGACAGACAACCCTAACAAAATCAGATCTGTATCACATTACGGTAAAAAAAAAAAAAAAATGGATTTGAGTCCCTTCAGGCTGGTAATGTGAACGCAGACTTAAAGCCTTCTGCGTAAACCGCGGCTAATCACGCTTTCAGAAATAAGGTGAGATTAAACTCTCACTGATTCACACACACTCACATACAGGCTTCATGATTGTTTTAGCTTGCACCAGTGTTTACGTATTCAGGTGCCTAAGCACGCACAAGCACAATTGATCCAGGGCAGTGAAACACCTTTTAATTATACTTAATGTCCCAGAGCCGCAAACAAAAGCCTGTGACCATGCTGAGTGACTCGGCTCAGGCAGCGCAGCTGGTTTGACTCGTAAAAATTCTTTCTGGGTGGTAAGTGATCCATCAATTTATTTGCAGGACTAACATTCAAAATAAAAGTTGCTAGCAAAAACACTGCAAGTCATGCTACAGTAAGTCTGAGCGTTTCAAGCTAACATTTGTTTTCATGACGTGAACCACTTGCACAGGATTTATTGAAATGACATTAAACTCTATTCGTCACACAAGCACACCCATAAAAATCATTATCATACAGTAAAAAGCATAAGCTGCTTGTGTCACTCGCAGTTTATTTCAGGTATGCAGCCTAACAGGAAACTAGCAAAAGAATGGAAACATGCGGAACGCTCTGTAATACAGGTTTAGAGAATATGTTTGCAAGATTACATAAAGACAGGGCTGTGGAATTCACTGAAAACGTCACGGTCGAAAAACGTGTTCTCAGAGGGTTAACAAGGCAACACTGGGTGTGAGCCGTGTGCCAAACCTTTCTGATGAGCCCAGCGACGTTTGTGTACACTCATTGAAAGAAAGAACACGTCTCGAAAGAAAGAACGGCCCCGAGGCTACAGTGGGTGTGGTTGAGTGAGAAGTGATGATAAGAATGTGTAGGTTCTACCGCTGGCTATAAATACACATCTGGTAAAAGATAAGCAACTGCTTTCATCTGCTGTCTTTAAAGCACTTTAAAGTCACATTTAACACATTTATCTTGTAAGAATGGTTTAAAGGCAAAAGGTGCCAGAAGGTTGTAAGTTAAAACCACAGCCCTGAACTAAAAGAAAAAAAATGAATTAACCAAATCCCTTTATTTAAATATAAAACCATAAACAAAACGCTTCTTGTCATTTACGGACATCTTCAGCTGAAAGCCACGTTTATAGTGTATATACACTGGCGGGCCAAAAAACTCCTCTTTCAAAAGTGCTGTTTCAGTGTTTATGTAAAGGCTTTTTCACCTCTAAAACTGGGTGTCTTTTAGTGCCATGTCAAATCTTAAACATCCTGAATATCTGTTATAGACTTGTATTTTGTTATTAACAAAGCCTGAGAGTAGCGGCTAGTCTTGTCTGCTGCTACTTAATGTTTTTTTTACTGGGTTATGGCTGGGTTCAATGGCGATGACATAATTACTGTCTAATATTTTCTCCTTATAATATACATATTGAGTCATCAGTCTGACTGAAGTGTAATGTGCAACCAGGGTAAGACAACACCGAGATAAGAACAAGTATTGCGTTATTCTGTAAAGATGCTGGTCATTTTGTACTAGTATCACTTAGTCATGTGCTGAAACTTGACAAACCATTATGCAAGTGAAAACTCATACTGCAAATGTCTATAATGTTAGGAAAACACAAATAATTCATCATGTCCTGGTTTAACTGTTCATTGCCGTGCTGTAAATAACGTAACCATCCATCCACCCATCTAGGAACCTCTGTAGTCCAAACAGGGATCATGGAGGCCAATGGTGACCACTGTACTGTGTTTATTCCCATTTTTAGAACCATGCAAACTCACACACTATGGGCAATTTGGGAACGCCAGTTAGCGTAATCTGCATGTCTTTGGACTGTGGGAGGAAACCGGAGTACCAGAGGAAACCCACCAAGCACGGGGAGAACATGCAAACTCCATGCACACAGACACACGGCGATAATCAAACCGGACACTGGAAGTACAAGGGGACAGTAAAAAATATCTAAGCGACCATGCAACCAAATACTGTATATTATATATTTAATAATGAATACACTGTCTGATAAAAATAGTTGTTAAAAATGTGTTAATTTTGTTTAAGACTGGCATGTTTTTTTTTACTGTCACCCTCTAGTGGCAAGGAGGGCCATTGCTGCTGTGCTGGTTCTTTTGTATTAGTCAAGTAAAGAAATTATTTATGATATATGAAAAATATGGATATCTACTGTATTTCCTGCTTGCTTTGCCTCTTGACCTCATTTTAGCTTCGCACTGTGGTCATTCTTGTTGTTCCTTTAATATTATATTAGCTCGATGCTGCCCTAGCCTTATATTCTCTCCAGATTCGATTCTTGTTCCTGGATATTTTCCATAGCTGACCAGTTCGTGAAACTGGTAACTTAGCAATCATTCAGCTCTCCCAGCTCGCCTCAACATGCTAGCTAAATATTATGTATTTACTTTAAGCTGCAAGCAGTGTTTGCAGATAGATAAGGGAGTCCACCTCCAGTCCTTATCCAGGATATTTGTTTATTTTGTGCTTCTAGAATATTTTACTCCACGCCTCATTATGTTACACGCAACACTTTGTATGCAAACGTGACCTTGCCTGTGTAATGCATCCACCCAGGTCGACAGCTGTGAAGTTCCTTGTCACTGGAATGCAGGTCAGTTGTGCAGAAATCAGAGAAAGGGTTTAACACGGACAAAACATCCACACCCAGGACATTCTCAAAAATGTTTTAACTTTTTTCCAGACTTCTGGTCGAGGCAGAGGGACAGGTTTGCTTGCTTAACTACTCATGCCATACTCCCATGAATTCCATGCTATCACTGTTGGAAAACATTCCTAACACTTTCCTACTGTATGTAATTGTGTTCCTCTTACCACTTACAGTACCAACGCGAACCTTAATTCTCTTCTTGGTGTATTTCCATTGCATGTAGACAATCGCTAAAACTACCCACACCATATTTAAACTTTAATCCGGATTAGATTTGACCCACAAAGCAGGAAAGGATCTTTGGCATTATCTTCCAACACGAACTCCAATTTATCAGACATAAGTAACTTTAAATCAGCCAGGCCTCTTTTAACTCCTTGTGACATTCTTGTCAAGCTATTATGAAGTCTAATCACTCTTATTTTTAAAGAAATGTCTCTTAAATAATGTAAAATTACAGACTTTCACAATTATAGACTCCATGTGGTCTAAGGCAAGACGTATTTAATTTTTGCAGCATTGTTGTTGAATATAGACTTATTCATCTTGGCCAATCTTCTTCATTTCCCCGAGGTTACAAGAATCTGTCTGATGGTCTCACAATTTTAAGATCCTTCATTAATTCTTTTCTAGAATTCAAGGTAGGTGATTGGTGACACCATGCAAGATCCTTTCATGCTTTTCTGGCTGTGTGTTAGGAGTCATTATCTTGTTGAAATGTTCAATTTTTATAACCTCGATACCAGTCCATGATAGGTGACATTGGATGACTGAGCATTGCTTGAGTATTGCTTGGAAAGGATAGACCCCTTATCATGATGCTCCCACCACCGTGCTTTACTGTGGGTATAGTGTAGAATAAGGTGAATTATTACCAAACACAACAAAATTGATTATTCTTACAAAGAAAGTTCTGATTTGTTCTAGATAAGATTTGTGTATGGTGTAAAAAGGGTATAAATTATGAGTGAGTCAGTATTTCTGCCTTCAACTCTTTTCAAGTGACCATTGGCTCCCTTCTTACTGTATGGTAACTTCCTTACATTATCCTGAAATCATGTTGTGAATTCTTACACAGCTCACTTGTCTAGGGATTATTAACTGTGATTCCATAAACGTTCCACCTCCATATTATCAAATCAATTGCAGTGACTGAACTTGTTGAAGGTTTCATCTATGAATAGCATTTTCCATTTCAGTGATGGGATAATCAATCATGTCAAGAACTTTAGAAAGCTCCATGGAGCTTGTCATCCTGATAACTACCATATGTGTTGCGTAAAATCTTCCAAGCCATTCGCAATGTCATTCATAAAAAATAAATAAATAAATAAATAAATAAATAAACGTACTCAGAATAATTAATAGAATAAAATAAATAAAACACAGTTCTGAGAGTGAAAACTCCCTTTATTCCTTGATGTAATCTCCCCTGCACTGGATACAATCAAGGAAGTTTTCTCAGATCGCCAGAGGCAATCAGACTGCCTGCTTCATGTCCAAAACACTGGCCTCCCAGGAACTCCTTCAATGGCCCAAACATGTGGAAATGGCTTGGAGCGAGCTCAGGACCGTACAGGGGATGTGGCAATAACTTGCAGCCGAGTTCCTGTAATTTGCAAATGGAGTTGGTGAATCATTGTTTCTATAATTCCCACAGTCTCTTCTGTAAGTGTTTGACAATTTATGCATCGATTTTCAAGATTATCAGTCATTCCACTCCCTGAATGTTCATGGGAACGACTGCAGTAGACTCTGAGCCACCTTAGACGGGATCGTCGTTCACATATGGCCTTTACTGGTTTTACTGGGGATAAGAGTTTCATCACCGTGCTTGAAGTTTTCTGTAAATGTCAATCACCTTAACACTCACCAGAAATTTCATCACAATTTCCGGTTTGACTAGGACGTCCCTGTACAGTATATAACAGTATATAACCTAATTATGTATTTCTATATTTAATATATTGTAATGCCTGTATACTTTCTTTCCCAGCAATTTTGTTTGTTTCTCATTTACTTTTATCACATTTGTTGTAGCTTATGAATACATCCTTTTATACTTTTTCACATTTTTTAAGGTTCATACTTTAACACATTATGCATTTTACAACACATACTTTAACACATTATGCAAGATAAATGCCGACAATAGCCGCAAACAGAAAAGGCATTGAAATAATATTTCCATTTACTGTATACATTGTGTGAAATGCAGATGTTGGATAAAACCTACAGCAGGCTCAGCTCGGTATCTGAACCAAATCTATGTGCTTTATAGGGCACGGCGGTATTTAATTCTACTGAACACATTGAATACCTTTCAGTGAGAGCCAAAAGTAGCAGAACATGAGTGTCAACAGCTGTATAATGAGTTCCCAGAAAGCGTCAAATGACTTAAGAGTGTGTATATTGTTTGCAATCCTTAAAAGGCACTAGGAATGTTGAAAGGCAATGCAGACTAGATTCCAGATAAGCATGAGGTGTAGAGTTCAGATATTCTTTATGAACTATGGTGGGAAAAGCAAACACAATATCCTATTTTTAGTGTAAACACAAACGGTGGATTCTTCAGCTATGTTTTATAAGTTACGGAAGCGTCTCTTGTTCTTTGTTAATCATCACCATTATGCCATTATGGTTGCTCAAAATTTTTTGAAACATGAATATACTTAGAAGCAGACTGTAGTACCAGTAGTTCTGAAACAGACCTGATCTTGTCTGTTTACATACTTTAGAACCGACCCTTATCCAGTTTCCATGTTTATGTCACTACCTGGGTGAAATGTGCTGAAGCAACGAACAACATTGCTGTGGTCGTAGGCAGGAAGCCGCTGTTATTGTGCTCCTTTTATTTTACATCAGCATTGCAAATTGGACTGACTGTCCTCATGCAGCTGCAGAAATGTCCTTGTAGTTTGTTTTATGGGTGTTTCCATCTCACCAATTTATCTTCTTCACTGCTCAGCCTTGATGACTCGTGTGTATCTTCACAAAACCATAATTCCTCGATGCTAACTGAGTCACTCCAATGTGAGCTGCATATTTCTTTACAATCCTTGTCCAATGCTTGTCCCGGTGCACTTACCTTCCCACAAATACAGTGTTATTCTAACCCTTCCCACAGGTTTGTGAAAACTATTTTGACTGGCAGACGACAAGCTTTGGGCAGGGTGCCAGTGAAAACAACTCCGCTGTGATTAGCCAAGAAAATAAAAGCAAGAAAAGATGTATGATTTCAATCAAGTGAGCACAGAGGAAATTCGTTTCGGAATGAAATGAAGAAAAGGACGCAATCTAGTGGGTCAAGGAAAAGCAATTATTCTAGCCAAGGAGCCAGGATAAATACACAGGATCTGTGACTTTCATACACAGGATCATTTTCCAGTCTTAGGTTTCAGTTGAACAAGGAATGTAGAGTATGCGGTTAATAAAGTCTGCTCCTGCACACCCACGTGCCATCCGGAACAACATACTGAACACAGGTTGTGTGATAGATGATGCAAGAGGAAAAATGGATGATTCTGATATTTATAAATCTAGGAATGTAAGTGAATCTTTATGGGATTTTTTTTTCTTGTCAGGAGGTTTCACTGGGCATCTGGTTAAACCTAGACATATGCAACCGCACTTTAATCATATAAAGCTACAAAAAAGGCAAATGGGAGCAATATAAAACTCAGATAAGAAGGTCGCGGGACGTTATTATGAGTCGTAGTGATTTAAATAAAGGTACAAGTTTGTTTATTTCTAGATAGATAGATAGATAGATAGATAGATACAGACCACCAGACTTGTTTGATTCCTGCCCTCATCTGTAGTTGAGACAAATTACCGCATAAACTGGAATGATATAGCTGAACTCTCAGAGCCACTGACCATGCTGATGTTTGAACATCTGGATTCTGCCCCCCACCCCACCCCGTCTCTCACAGAGGCAAAGTAGTAGATTTCCTGTTTATCCTAAAATAAAATAAATTGTGCAGGATAAGCCACGCCCACTTCAGGTTCGCAATTCAAATACCGATATGGATTAATGGAAATATTATACAGTACATTACAGTACATCAATGGTATGGTGCATTTTTAAAACAAAACCATGAGTTCTGCATTGCTAAACAAAATCACAGAGGTTAAAGATTGTCTGAGAGCCTAAAGGAGTGCAACAGAAAACGTAATTTATTTTAAAAAACAAAACAAACGGCCCCAAGTGGCACAGCAGTAAAATCCTATGTGATGCTGTAGCCTTTTGCATCCCTCCAGAGGGGAGGGATGGGAGGCACTTAGTGCTTTCACATCAATCACGGCTCTACATCCAATCACGGGCATCTGTTAACTTACAGAAGTGGAAGGCGTGGATAGCGCTGTCCTCTGAGTATGTTACACTGATCATAACACTGTGTAAGTGAGCAGTTCAAAAGATGCGGTTGGCGGCATCACGTGGTTCAGAAGGCTAACAAGTGATAGTCTGGGTCATAGTTGTAGCCTTGATGTGGGAGTGCCCTAATGACTGGTGCGTACTGGCTATGATTAAATTAGGGAGAAAATCGGGTAAAATCCGGTTCCTTAGATCTTTGTTTTTGTGTAAAAACATAAAGACTTTTTTTTAATGCAAAAAGACTTGATTAGCTCTGAAATAAAAGGGGCGTTCAAGTCAAACTGGGACTTGTTGTGAAATTTCTGGTGACTGAAGGTGTAAAACTGATTGACGTTTACAGTATGGTGATGAGACTTATAGCCGCAGTTAAACATTTGAACGGTGCAAACATTTTAAAGAATGATGATCCCGCCAGAGGTGGTTCAGAGCCCATTCCATTCCCGTAAACATTTAGCGAGTGTTCTGTAACATTTCACTGTTGTTCTGTACAATCAAAAGTCCTGCTTTGATTTGAACACCATTTATAATTTAGTAGAATAATTTAATGGTTTTGGATGGTGTTTTATTTCCTTGGTAATCCTGAAACCACAAAAAAGCTCGGAATTTCTGACATTTTTTTCACATTGCTAAAAGTCTACTGTACATTGCAGTTTGTGAAACCTTCATGATTTGGCCATTGCCCTCTTGCTCTGCAGATTTTTTAGTAAAAGCCACTGAGCACTTCATGTTCTTTCTGCGGTTTGGTTTATTAGTCTCTCTCTCCTCTCTCATTAACTTGAATGATGAGCTCAATTAGCCCAGCGTGCCTCAAGAAACGCCCGACACCAACCAATCAAGACAGAAAACAGTTCAGCGACGCGCACGAGGTACAGCTAATTAGGGCCGAGAACGAAACCGATGCAGGCCGTGCGTCTGGCAAACACTACACAAACAGACGCTAAGAGGTCTGGATGGAATGCTATAAATGTTGATTTTCGTCCATTCTCCAGAAGCAGGATGTAAATGCCCCTGAGAATGAAATTTCTCACAATGGAGACCCACTCCACCCTGCCGGTATGCTTTTCTGAGAGGCCGTGATAAATGGAGGTGCAGATTAGCGTAACGTTGAGGAGCACCAGAGGCATGCGCTCTACGGCTAATCAGGAGCACGGCTAATGACACGTTCGCTTGGGCTCCTGGATCGCTTTTCGTTTTGGCCTCCGTTCTTTAGCGTGTGATTATAATTGTAGTCATTATGCCTAATATGCACCTTAATATCCATTTCCTCCACCTGAGGCAGCATGATTTGTCGTTCGGGTGTAATTTTTTTTTCCACAAACACAAAAACCTCAGTGTGGCTTAAATCTCAACTGTGCAGATCTGTATGGTCACAGCTGTTTGAACTTTCCCTGCTGGAAGTCACCTGATTTAACTTTCTGGGTACTTTCCAGGGTTATTTCCAAGTCTTTATGCGGTGAAATAGTGATATCAATCTTTCTGTTGAAAAAAAATAATTAATTAATTAAATACAAATTCCACAATGTCCTAAATGAAGCTGATCAGCAAAAAATGAGTTACAAAGCTACTGTAATTTTAAGCCATGTTGGAAATGTCAAGGAAGTAATTTGGGTTTAATACAAACAGCATCACAAAGGAACCACAGCGCTGACAAAGTCTCCATTATGATCGATCACAAGGTTTCACAATTTTCTTAAACATGTTGCTTTAGAAAGAAAACCTATAATCTAAGTCTTCCAACATCTTCAAGGCAAAGGATGCTATGCTTTATGGTTCCATAATAAGTTGTAATTTTTCTTTTTGTCCTTAACTTTAAGAGAGGCAGGAAAGTGTATGAGAAACGGTTAAAAGCTGCCAATTAAGTGAAATCAGGAACTCACCTGAATTTTTGTAGCTACAGTTTGAATGGATAAAAAGTTACATTGTGGCATAAAATTAATTAATTGAATAAAACACTTTTCAGGCAGTAACACTAGCT
>JAOTRS010030437.1:0-10352 GCA_028565755.1 Dinotopterus cunningtoni
CTTTAATTGGGCTCATCTGGCAAACTAATTATCACACGTGTCTGAGATTCATTTCAGTGATCCAAAGAGCCCTGAGACACAACACCATCCATGAGTTTAATTTAAAAACTAAACATTTAATGTTTATGACACTTAAATCCAATTTGCATAATTATTTGGAATGCGGTGTAATCCAAATATCCGTGCAATGCAACAGTCATGAACAGAAAAGGATCTCACAACACACAAACAAGGAACAAACAAAAAGGATGTTCTTCACTCCTGCGAATGGAACCCGACATTCTTCGCTTGTTTCCAAACTGCCTCGGGTTTGACATCTCGTGGATTTTGAGTTGCTTTTCTGTTCACCATTGCTGTACGTCAGGGGGTATTGGAGTTCTTTGTGTATTCTGCACCACCCTGGGCAATTTCCAGATACTGTTAGGCAGGAAAATCCCTAATGATCAGCAGTTTTTTAAATACCTAAACCAGCCTACTGGGCAGGAAACATGTCATGGTCAGACCAAAGAGTAAACGTCTTCGGTTTAGAACTAATAATAAACAATAGCTCATTCTTGCTCCTGTATGAAATCCAAAATAATAATAAAACAAAAAAAAGATCAAACATGACTTTGTGAACAAAACATTAACACGTGGACAACTGTTCACACCACAGCCACAAAAATAAAAAGGGGATTTTAGGTTGCTAGTGTGCCTTGAATTATCTGCTGCTAGAATCCTTCAAGCATCTTATTACCTCGTTAAATCCAGTCCACTGATATGGTTACAAGTTCCAAACTCATTGACGCATTAAATCATTAACACATCCTTGCACCTTTTACACACCTCTTCATGAGAACATTCACTCTACAAGATGGTGTAGGGTCATGTGAAGTTGTAAAGAAAGTGTGTTCAGGGTTAAGAGGACAAATCGGGGAATGTGCATCACTATGCGCACATGTGTACTCCAGCAGTTGAGCTGATCGTGAGCCGCCTGGCAAGCGGTCTTGATGAGGTGCTAAAACTTCGCCTCTTTACGGCATTAATAGCTTTTAGTGCCAGGCTTGAGAGCCCCTTTCCTCTGGGCAGGGAGGTCTACTGCTGTCGCTCCTCCACTCCACATTCTGTTGTTTTAACCTCCCTAAATATAAAAGCAACCTGTCTCTACAGTAAATTACAGGTGTAAGTGCTTTGCTCTGACTGTAAAGACTTCCGGTCTCAGTGGCGCACTCCACACGACCTCGAGGCTTGCTTCCTGGTATTTCTCATGTTTCATTAACATTCAACTAGGGGTAAATTTAAACAGGAACGTGAATGTTTGGTGCTGCAGCCAATGAGGGGCAGAATGCAAACAACTGGCAATGTCGCTTCTTTGCAGGCCAGTTTGTGACACTTGGGAAAAAAATGCAGTGTGATTACTGAGACAAATCTTGTCATTGCATTCTGTAGTTTGCCAAGTACACGATTTACAGTAATGCAAGTTAAACTGTTTATAAAATAGAAGGCTACTGTAGATGCTGTTCATTCTCAAAAGAAATTTAAAAAAAAAAACTGTTTTGTAGACACATTAATGTCTTAAGTGATTTTATATTACATGATTTTAGTTACTAGTAGGCATATAAATGTTTCCCATTACCAGGGAAATCCATCAACATCACAGTTTGGCACAGTGTTGCTTTTCTGCTCAACACGGCTATAAAGAGTGCTTATTTGATTCACCATAGTCTTAAAGCTGCTTTGCATTCAACTATTGTTAAAAGTGCTATACACATAAAATTGAATTGAATTGAATAAAATAATCTTTCTGTCAGCTCAAACCAAAAGCCTTGCCATTCTCATCTGATCAACAATGTGTTTCTGTCCTCAGGTCTTCGCCTCGTTCAATGATTTCTGCACCCGTATTTTAGAGAAGGCTGTGTTTCAAAATCCATCGAAACACAAAAATCTATAAGATCAGCCTTTTCTGAAATACCCGACACAACCCGTCTAGCACAAAAAAACAAGCCAAAACTAAAAGATTTTTAACCCAATTATGATTGCATTCTTCATGTTCAAAATCATACCCTTGCTGTCATAACCACAGACCATATTTTTATTCTTCTATATCACATCCTGTAAATACTGTATAATTTATATATTTTTACATATTTCTATTTTAATTCTATTTTATTTTTATATTACCCAATATTTTCTATAATTAGTTTAATTGTATTCTATAATGCAGTTTGTTTGTTTTTTGGTGTTAAAAACTATCTATTGTATACACGGTCAGTCATATTAGCCTTTACCTGCATCAGATCACACTTTGTACAGTTGTGAAATTTATATTTTGAATGTGATGTAACATTACTTAAGGCGATGTGATGTAACATTAGCCATTACATATTCCATCTCCTGTAAATTAAATCAGCATTGAGTGGATCATTTAGACTTTATTCATGAAGATATACTCTTTAATTCACACCACAGGTTCTACAGGGTTCAAATCTAGAGACTAAACTGATTGTTGTAATGTAATGATTTGTGATTTCATTCTCTTGGTGAAAGCTCTATCTGCAGATGAGGTCTTAACCTCCTGGTAGAAGTAAAGTTTTGGTAAAATATTACAGTAACTTGTGATTTTATAATTGCATGCAAAATATACTTATACATGAACGTCTTTGTAAATTTTCAATTGTTCTTACTGTTATTCTTACAACATTCCCGCTTTTATAGAATAGTAGTTTAAAATATGTGTTACCTGACTTGTTAAGACCAACAGCTCTCTACACCTCTATTGTGTTATAAGCTCTTTATACAAAAAAAAACCTGGAGGATAAACATGGTTAAACTTTTCAAACACCCTTTCTCCATTAGAGAAAACTCTGCTTACTTTTGTTTAATAATATTTTTTAAGTCCATATCGGTCATTTCCCAAACCTTTTCTTTAGAGATAGTCATTTCTTAAAAAAAGTTCACATGATGACTGTATTTGATTAGCAGAAACTCAAGTCATTTTCAACTCTAGTTGTTTACAGCTTACATATTATTAAAAAATTTTAAACAACTTTATAGAAGTCTTTTAGGTCTAAAGACATATTAAAATATGGTCTGGTAATTTTCCAGCTAAAATTCAACTCAGATCATGCATTCTATCCCATTTTTTAAATGCATCATTTCAGCTTTAAATGAACTGCCCCTGATTGCCCCTTTGCGTAAGTGCATTTTCTCAGCCAATCAGAACAAAGAGACCAGAAACATCTGGGACAAAAAACAATACAAAAGTCCTTTTTAAAACTCACTGTAAATCAGGACATTTGAAGACATTGAGACTTTTCCAACCAACATTTCTCATTTCAAAAAATAAAAAGGGAAAAAAGGGGTTTCCACAGAAGTTGATGTGTGTAGTTTTAAGGAAATTTATTTGCTGTGACATTGTCAATTTTCAGTGATATAAAAGTTAAAACACAACTAAGAGTTGGGAAAGGTTAAATTAGCTGTCAGGCACTACCCTACCTATATTCAGTTCCATATCAGCCCCTTTCTAAATCTTGTACCAATAAACAATTTAAAATCGAGGATATCATCGTGGAACGGCATATACAGTAATATCTGTCGCTACTAAAAGGATCACGAAATTGCCTTATAAAGTTTTTATACAGATTCTCTGGTGCATAATTAGGATTTGTCAACATTACTGTACAGAAGATTTATCCTGCTTAAGCATGCAATACAAGGCATTATTAATAAAATTTGCCTGATTTGAAGGAATACACACACTAGAGAAATATGAGATGTTCACAAAGTGAATTTCTATAATAGGTAACATTTGTTTGTAATACTTCTAATAATTTTGGTCTATTTTCTTAAAGTGAGTATGTCTATAATTCCTGTCTTCATGTTTAGTTTGTACGTAAGCTAATATTAGTCAAAACTAGCTTTAATGTATTTAAGCGTCTGAGCTTTCTGCAACAGTATGCTGCGTGCCGAGGAGTCTGTTTTCTGAAAGCAATTTCGCCTAACCTTATGCAGCAAGCAAAGACGTTCTTAACACAATTGACATATTTTGTAGTATTATTTAGAAGGAATTTGTTATTAATCTTGCATCCAAGTCACATATTGATGAAATACAGCGAGAGCTAAACCAGAGTTAGACCCAAGCATGCCATGCTATTTTGTTCTCTTGATCCAATTCATCCCGAGACTGTACGGGTCAGGAAAGGAGCAGTGATGATCTTTCCCTTTGCACGCTGTCTGATACTGGTCGCACACATCACGGTGTAGCCATATTCCATCTGCTTCCACTTCAGATCAGACTAGATCACTGTGGGATTTTTTTTCTTTCCCCTCGCTAGCGTGTAACGCACATTTCTCCAAGCCTCCCTAACAAACATTTCCCACTGTTTCTCTTTTGAAAAACTGAAAACAAATCAACAATACCAGCTCCCAGGTCACCAGCACCACCCTGACATGCAACCGCTTCAATAGTACAGCCGTACATTAGTGATATTACAGGAGGAAAGCGTGCATGTACTGTACGGTGCTTCAGTCTAAAGGAACTTACCTCAAGTGGTGAGTCACATAGGAATCTCTTAAACTGCAAAAAGACAGGAAAGACAGAAGAAACGTAAGTGCACACGCATTTTAAGTCATAACACAAGTAAGTCATACAAACACCAAAACTGAACATTTTCAAAAATAAAACAAGATCCACAAATAAACAGGAAGTGATTCACAAGTAATAAAGAGCAATGCACAAAATATATGTTTTTAATTCAGAAATAATTTATATGAAGAGTAAATGTAGTTTGATCCATAATAAAGACATTTATGTTTTGTTTATTATTCAGATTATGAATCACGCAATTACTCAAAAGATGAATAAAAATAAAAGGAGGTGTTCAAGTGAAACCAGGACTTTTGATTGTAAAATGAAAAGATTTGATTTGCAAAATAACCGAAATAAGTTATGAGACTAAAAACTCCCTTTATTTCTCTCTATAATTCCCTGCTACACTTATGCACTTATCCCAGTGCTTGAATACCATCAAGGTACAAAGTGCACCAGAATCTGCTTCACGTTTGAAACGCTGGCCTCCCAGGAACTCCTTTAATGTCCTGAACATGCGGAAATGGCTTGAAGTGAGGTCAGTACAGTAGGGGCACGTGGCGATAACTCCCCTTGAAGTCTTCTGTAAATGTCCATTAGTTTTACTCCTGTTTAGGTGAAATTTCATCACAAGTCCCGGTTTGCTTTGAACAAGAAAAAAAAAAAGCAGCATTTTGTTCCCGTGAACAGCGCAATTAAATATAATAATATTTTATAGACCTCATCCCAGCAATATATGTATATATACATATACACACACGTTATTTAACAAAATCTAAAAATCTATACATTTTCTGTAAAATAACAGTATGTAATAATAAGGGAATGATCTGTACTTTCCAATTATATTTTAGTTTAAGTTTTTCCTTCCAAATAACCATTTTTATTTTTCAAGTTTTTACTATTCATAAGATTTATGGGTTGTAAATCCTGCTGGATAGTAAATTAAGTTTTTACTATCCATAAAATTTATGGATAGTAAGTCCTGGTTTTTGCAATATTTATTAATTTATTGCACCAACCACTGAATTTAAGATTATATCAAATATCAAAAACACTCTTAGACTGATTATTTTTGATCACTGCATAAGTCCCGGTATCACTCGTCATGAGGAGGGAGAATTTAACCCTGGATAGGACGCCGGCTTATTATCTGATCAACCAACAGCATACTCCAATCCCCCACCCCACCCCCCGGGTGTTCTGGTTTTTTTTTTTTTATCTTTTAAGCATGGCAAGTTTTCCAAACTCCAAATGTAGGGAACGAAAAAAACAACACAAAAAAACACACATTGGTGGATTAAACTGTGTGAACCAACATAAGAAATGCTTCAGAAATCCACAAATAAAATCAGTCAGCTCTATAAATGCCACATGATGCACACAAAAGCATGCAGCCAATTCCAGAAACAAACATCAGGATTCGTGAATTACGAAAATGTTTGTGCATGGTTGTATTTACTTGTGGATCTCACGTTATACTTGTGAATCACTCTCTTGTTTATTCGTGTTATGTATTTGCAAATGATGCAATAAAACCTTGAATACACATGACATGGCCAACTTGACTTTTTTATTGTTTTATTGATCATGAGTATTTTCATGATCAAGCTGCTCATCTATTCCTACACCTTTCTTTTGCGCTTATTGCTGAGCAGTGCACGGTGTCCTAGCATACTATATTAACAAAACTAACAAACTAGCATGAACGGAAAAAAAGAAGAACAGATTGTCTTCGTCAGGATGCTCTGGTGCATGTTGTCTCTTTTGCGTGTTGAGCATTTTTTCCACTGGGTTTGGTGGGTCTGCTGTTTTTAACCTGACTGGGTGACTCTCGGGTCTTGCGGAATAAGCTGGGCGTGTTTACAGGTTGAGCTCGAAAAGCATCTAAATGAGAAACAGCAGCTGAACTGCGTGCCAAGTATATTTGCAGCCACAACCCCTTACGCAGACTCACGCGCACACACACACACTCACACACACACACACACACACGTACATCCATGATGTATGAGGTGTGTCTAAGCACAAATCTTTGCTGACTATAATGGCAAGGGCAACATGAAACACTGTAATAATAAAGATAGATGAAACAGCGCTGAATGCAACACAGACAACACAAGGGCACCAGGGAAGCTAGCAATAGTGTCCTGAAGTTATACACACTCGAATGCCAGTTTATTAGGAACCACAGCTTGTTTTCTTTCTCATGTGGCAGCGGCATGGCCAAACAGAACAAGAGCTTCAGGTTAACAGTCACACAAGCTCGTCAGACCGGAGGATAAAATGTGACTATTATGGATGTTTAGGATTTTCAGAATGATGTGCAAAAACAAAAGACATCGAGTGAGTGACAGGTGTGTGAACAGAAACACCTTGTTGATACAAAATCCAAAAGTCTGCAGAAACTCCGATAACAACTTGTTACAACTGAGACGCACAGAACAGCACTTTAAAACATGTAGTACCTTAGAGTGGGTGCGCTACCAGTACAGAAGGCCACATTATGAGGAAGAGCTGGTTTTGGGCGCATTGGGCAAAGTGCAAAAAATGTGTGTACATTCAATAGTCACTTTAATAGGAACGATTACCTTATTAGGTTTGATTTCAATGAGCCTATTAAAGTATTCAATTGGTCAGTGATCATATACATATACTGTACATGCGTGTCTGTGTGTGTGATAGCTTCCTTGAAACCATACAAAGATGTGCGGTACACTCACAACCCTTGGACAAGAGCATGATCACACAACCTTAACTCTCTCTCTCTCTTTCTCTCTCACACACACAAAACACACCTTGCAATTGCCAGGAGCCCCATCCAATTATTGTAGACCACAGGATTTTGTTAGGTCCACAGAGGACACATACCTATAAAAGGGGAACAGTCTTACTGGTGTGTGTGTTTGTTTGTGTATATGTGCATAGGTTTGCTGCTTTCAAGGAAACAGCCATCTTCAAGAGAGAATAAAAAGGAAAAAAAAGGGGGAATGACCATGAGAGATAGTGATGGTCACAATGAGGAATACAAGAGAGAGATATGAGAGAGAGTGAAAAAGTGAGCGAGAGAGAGAGAGAGAGAGAGAGAGAGAGAGAGAGAGAGAGAGAAGAGAGAAAGGCGGGGAAGTCACCCCCTGCCCCCCAACCAATAGGTGTGACAAGTCTGTTTAAATGAGTGCGTCTGGGAACGTTTAACACATTAAAAGTCAATAAAACACCATCATTCATCACCATCAAACTCATAATATCTCTACTGTTACCCGGCAAGCATGCCTCACCAAAACACACACACGTACGTTCTGGAGAAAGTAGGCTCCTAGGCTCCTGTGGTTTTAAACGCTACACAAAAGTACGCTCCATCTCTTACTGGCAAGAATTAGGCCTGGAGAGAATTAGTCAGCTACCAGCTGTTTTTTCCAGCTAATGTCTGCGTAGTTAAAGGTGAGGTGAGCACTAAAATGATGTAGATGGAGGTACTAGAGGTTACCAATGACACTGTTGGTGCCAAGTGCACATCTCTTGGTAGCAAAGCAGAAGTGTATCAGGTGCACATAAAGAGCCTGAGCAGTATTCTTTAGAAATGAAAATTCCATGCAATAAAGGAAACATTACGATCCATTATACGAAAAAAAACATATCAGTTTTTATCCTTAAAATGACATGATGATGAATTATTCTTGCATTATTTGGATTTTTCCTCCATTTTTGTACTTGATCTGCTCTTGGCCGATTCCCACCCATCAGCCCGGCTCTCTGTGATCACAGGACAGCTACCAATGAAAAAGGACAAAGGCTTTATCCATGTACATGAATTTACCGACACTCAGGAGGGATCAGTGTTACTACGACTGATGGGGAAGTGAGGAAAAATGGCACCCTTTCCACACAGAGTGCATGGACGCTTGGAGAATCAAACAGTAGAAGAATCATGAATTAAATACATACGAAATACATTCGTTTCAGCTCTACTGATAATCAAGTGCCGGATTGCACTTATACTACAGTTATCATGTTTGAACGATAATATACGAGGGATGTTCAAGTCAAACCGGGACTTGTGATGAACTTTCTTGTGAATGATGGTTTAAAACTGATTGAGGTTCAAAGAAGACTTCAAGCACAGTACAGTGATGAGACTCTTGGCCGCAGTAAAATATTTGACAGCCACAAACATTTTAAAGTAGGTTGTATGTCTATGAATGACGATCCCAGCTGTGGTGGCTCAGAGCCCACTGCAGTCGTTTCGTTAAACATTCATTGTTTAACATCTGATAATTTGTCACTCACTGTACTTGCCATCATTCACCCAGGTGAGTTCCTTTAATGTGCAAGTGGTGTTAAAGTTATTGCTACATCCCCAGTACATGCCTGACCTCGCTCTAAGCCTTTACCATATTTTTGGGCTGTTAAAGGAGTTCCTCGAAGGCCAGCGTTTTAGACGTAAAGCAGGCAGTCCGATCATGGCTCTGGTGTACTGAGAAAACCTACTACTTTGATGGTATTTAAGCACTAGTGACATACATGTTCTGTTATTCTGCACAATCAAAAGTCCTGGTTTGACTTGAACACCCCTCATAGTAATTTTAACAAACGGCAGCATCACTATGTTATCCAACAACTGGGATATTTTATCTCAGCAGCAAGCATTACAAACGTATAGTATATAGATTCGCACGTTTCCTCCTTTTTTCATGACAAGAGATCCGAGGTTACTTAATTTCCTGATGTAGATGTTTTAAACAACTTACTATCGTTAGTGTCTGACCAACCAATTTTTAGGTGCACATCAGAAAAATACAAATTATTTGATCTGATTGGTCAAAGGACTGTCTATCCTAGTGTTATGTAAGGTTCTCTTTGACCCTCATTTAACTGTCATATGGCTCGCACTTTAAGCCCGTCTGTCCCCTGATTCTTCAGGTTTAACTTACTGTACACACTCTCCTTAACAAAGTAATTAAAAATCTGCACAGATATTCAACTTAATGCGTTCAGAGGATGCAGTTAGTAGATTACTAGACCTCAAAATGACACACAGAATCTGAGCTTGCTATAAATCCGGCGGTCGTAAAAACAAACTTCAGGGATCAACCAGCGAAGACTCGAGCAGGAAGCGAAAGAGCTGAGCTGGAAGACGAAGCAGCACTAATGTGACTTTCAGGCATAACACCCTAAAGCTAAATGTGTTTGCATGTCTCTTCAAACATGAATGGTCAACTAATCCTTGAACCCGGCCTCCAAGCCGTGCAGTGGTAAAGTGCTCGCCCTATCATCCGGAGATCGCGAATTCGATTCCCGGGTGATGCTGTAACCTCTCGCAATCGGAGGTCTAGAGAGAGCTGATTGGCCGAGCTCTCTTAGTGGGGAGGGATGAGAGGTACTTAGTGCTCCCACATTAATTACGGCTTTACGGCCAATCAGGGGCGTCTGTAAGCTCACGCAAGCGGAAGGAGCGGATAGCGCTCTCGGCCCTCCCGACTGAGCGGTAGTAGTAGCCTTAATGTGGAAGCCCCCTACCGACAGGGAGGAATTGGACACAGGAGAAAATCTGAGAAAAAAATTTAAAAAATAGAATATCCAAATCCAACTAATCCTTGAATGGTCGGGTTAAAATAACATCTGAATTGTTATAGCTTTTGCGCATGTTTTTTTTTTTTGTTGTTTTTTGTAGAGTAAAAAAGTTCTGAATTTCACTAGAGATCACTACATTGGGTGATTGTTAGTCTTGATCACTACAACTTTATTAAAAAAGTTAATAATCATCAATGTCAAAATCAACCATCAT
>JAOTRS010030481.1:0-10350 GCA_028565755.1 Dinotopterus cunningtoni
GGAAACCGGAGTACCCGGAGGAAACCCACCAAACACGGGGAGAACATGCAAACTCCATGCACACAGAGCCGGGAATCGAATCCGGACCCTGAAGGTGCAAGGTGACAGTGCTAACCACTACACCACCGTGCCGCCTCGGGGACAAAACACACCATACCAAAATAAATTCTTTGACAGCTATGGTACTTAGCAGTTAGCTAAATTGTATGAGCTAGAGGTAAAACCCTTCCTGTTTTATGAGCTTCTTCCTCACAAGCACACATCGCTAGTGAACGAATGACCGAAATACTACTTATATAAATGTAAATGACTTTACTGACACTGCTACTGAGCTAGCAGGTTGCACTCCCCTGTGAGCTGACCAGATGGCTGACTCCTTTAAGAGGTCCAGTGCCAGTCTACTGTACATAATGCACACTGTATATGTGAATAATTGTTGGTGGGCCAACATGCAAGCTTTCAACATTCATTGCTCTTTTAACCTTACCAGCTGCATGACTTTACTGATATTGTTATAGTAGCAGTTTACATTACCACTGTAACCTATTGCTACAGTATCAACCTCAGAAAGAAAACAGAAAGAAAGAAAACCACAGACAGAGGTTAAATTCAAACTGGTACTGTGTAGACAAACGGTGAGGAGAATAAACCATGGTGGTGGTGGACTGTGGAAGTTTCTCCACTTATTTTGCTTTAGAATAACCTCAGCTAACTAACTGTTCTCAGGTCGAATCCCGAATAGTGTAAAATGGATAGGTGCTATCTAGCATGTAGAGTCCCTGTCCGACACACCAAGCAGTGCCATTGTTCAGGGGTTAGAGAGGAAACTGGGATTGTTTTTGTCGGATTGTGTTAGAAGCTTGCTAGGTTGTAATTTGAATTAGCTATGAACAAAATGGCGAGGTACGTTATGATCCTATCACTCATGTTAACTAGAGGAATGAAGGATCAAAACACAACATGGATGATTCAGCAGCAATTCGGAACAAATTGGAAGCAATTGATAAGGACACAAAGTGTTGTTTAAGATAACATGTTAGCAGATATGTTTTCTTGCTAAAAGTGCTTCCATGTGGGTTTTGGCAGACAGATGTTCTTGCCTATTGCCAGTACTGTGTACTACCACTGAGTCTTTTAGTGGTACGCAGTACTGGACAGCAACAGGCTACTTTCGCCCATGCTCATAGATTTTAATAATTTGGAGCTGAAACTACAGGTACAAATACAAAACTATAGTATATGCAGTAAGTTCAATATAATGTGTGCAGAAAAACTAAACACTTCATGCAACAGCAATTAATATATGTGCAGCGTGGGTAGATGCAAGGCATATTTGAAGGTTTAGATGTGAGCACTTGTCTTTTGTTGCATGTTTTTGTGAACAATATCTTACCTGTCACATTTTTCAATATTTGCAATTTTACATTTCCACAGTACTGTATATGCAATGGCTAAAAAATTATCCAGCCTCTGAATTTTTGCAATAACTAATGTATGTGAAATGTGATTGGATGGGATGTACAGTGTGTGGGAGGATGTGATTTGAATACTTGTCTTTTGCTCAATGGTTGTTATCGCAACCTGTTAGATGTGACAATCTTTGGAGATGCAACTGCAATTTGTTTGTCTATGACAATGACACTAAAACTTTTAACCTTATCATGCATTTGTTGTTGTTTTTTTTTGTTTTTGTTTTTGCAAGACAGTGGATTCCCAGGATTTCAGAAATCCTTTGAACCTTTAAATACATGCTTTTAAATTGAAAATTAATACATTTACATACATCTGCTTACAAAAGTTAGTACACCCCTCTAATTTCAGCAAACATTTTAGTACCTCATGTCCTATTTACCAGTGGTGCATTCCTCAAGCGGAAGGTGGCGAAAGGCCATGTGTCTAACATCCAGCAGCTCTGTGATATCATTATGGAGAAGTGGAAGAGAATCCCAGCAACAATATGTGCAGCTCTGGTGAATTCCATGTCCAGGAGGATTAAGGCCGTGCTAGATAACAATGGTACTCACACAAAATTTTGACACTTTGGACACAGTTTCAACATGTTCACTTAGGGTGTACTCATTTTCGTTCCCAGTTATTTAGACAATAAAGTCTGCATGTTGAGTTATTGTTAGAGGACAGCAAGTCTACACTGCTATACAGGCTGTACATTGACTACTCTGATGTATATTCAATTTTCATTTTTACAGTATTGTCCCTTGAGAACATATAATAAAGTGGTTGCTGAAATGGGTGTGTTCACTCTTGTACTCACTTTTTGTAACTGTAAGTGTCAAGTATAGAAACAGTGATTCTCATTTTACTAATTAAATATTAGAAGAGAGAGAGAGAGAGAGAGAGGTGATCTATCTAAAAATCAATATCTTCATGTGATATTACTGAATCAGAAACTGCACTTTTTCTTTCTGTCTGATAGACCTGTTCGGATGGCTTCTATATTCACACAATTTGCATCTGTAACATAAGTTCTAACACATTCCATGTTATGTAAAACATCTCTGTAACAGCTCATTTTTGACAATTTGGCTTTAACTAAAACAGTACACAGGAGACAGCATGGAAAAAAAACTCCTTCTGAAACTGGGTTCTCTGTGTTAATCTTCACACCCAGTCAGGGGGATTTGATGCACAGCTGACTAATGTGCATTGGATTAGTAGGTGGAGCATAGGGAAAAATGAAAATAGGCATTTCTTATTTTACAGGTTCACTCAACCTTCCATTTTCTCCATCTGTCTTTGTGTAGCTGCACTCCTGCATTTGGTTTTATTTCTGGGAAATTGTGTATTTTAAAATGTCATGTTTTACCAACACTAATTCAAAACAGTGTATATCACTGATTATCATTAATGTATTTTTTTAATATACCACTCTGTATGTGTGTTTCACAGGCATGTGTGTCTGTGTGGGTGTGTGGGATTTGCATGGATGCAAGGTTGAGCTGGTCAGAGTAACACATTGATGGCGCTAGAAAATTCTGATGAATGTCTCGATCTTCTCACTCCAACCACCACACACACACACACACACACACACACACACACACACACACACACACACACACACGTCAAATATGCCATAGACATATAGAGGGCCTTAATCTTTGGGTGTGTGTGTGTGTGTGTGTGTGTGTGTGTGTGTGTGTGTGTGTGTGAGAGAGAGAGAGAGAGAGAGAGAGCAAGAGCGAAAGAGAGAAAGTAAATAAGCCTAATGCTCTGAAGTGATTAGCAGTGCAACAGATCAACAGAGAGGTGGAAACAGGATGAAGACAAGCATAGAAGTGATAGTGATCTGAAGGAGGCAGGAATGAGGACACTACACTCCTCTGGGCATCTCTCTCTCTCTCCTCAGTCACTTCCTTACATACCCACTCTTTCTCCTGCTGTTCTCCCTACCTTAATCAGCCTTCTCTTCTCAACTTTTCTCTCCCACTATTTCTCATCTTTTTGTAATTTCATTTTGTTCCCATCTTTCTATGCACCCATATTTCTTCTACTTCTCCACTGAATCTCTTCCTAAGTCTTTATATTTCTTATTCCTTATCATTCCTCTTTTGTTTGGGTGTGGCCCAACCATTGTAAATCCTAAACCAAAACCCAGAGGTAGAAATGTCAGCATTATCTATCTGTGGATTCTGGCAGTTCCTCATCAATTCATAGTTACTTTTAGCTATAGATGTTTGTGGGGCTTTTTTTTATTCACACTTACAGAGATGTTCCTTTTGTTCTTGTATATGTGAGCAATGTTTCCTAACCAATTTATTTACTTTTATTTACATATACTGTGTATGGATGAACTGTAAACTAACCACTCAACCCCATTTAGGTAGGTACAACATATAACATAAATCACCACACAACTGTGTTAACAAACATGGCCTTTCTTTGTCTTACTCGCATCTGCATGAAAATAAATACCCCTAAATGCCCTATGGGAGCCCATTCTACATTGCACACATTTACTTTAAACCTGATGCCCTTTGAACCTTTTAGCAATTTTTTTATGTGTACACCATATAGACCATACTATCTGCATATAAAAAATGTGTTCCGTTAAATCCTTCTTTCATCATCTTTGTGTTCCTTACTGCCTTACTTTCTTAGTCTCCCAAAAGACAGGAGGAGAAAAAAAAATCTTGTTCATCTTTAGCGTCACTCTTTCATGGGGGTCCAGATGGTGCAGAGTCTATTCTAGGAACACTGGGCTGAACACCTGGATGGAATACCTTTGCAGAGCACCATGTACACACACGTTCACACACTCATTCACACTCATAGAACTAGTCCACCTACTGGCATACATATTTGTCTTTGGGAGGTGAGTGAAAACTAATACTAACACAAGAAGAACAAATGAACCTCTGCACAGATAGTAATACACACACACGCACACAATTTTTTATATATACTGTATATGAAATTTTATTTTTTTTATTTATTTTTTTTAACCTCTACTAATACTAATAATCGCCTAACCATTCTACTATGTTGTTCCCTTTTCGTATCTTTATTGATCTCCATTTCCTTCCTTCTCTTTCCATCTCTGCGGCTTTATCAAATTGGAAATAAATTATTGATTATGAATTAATGCTCTAGGTACAGCTGCACTTACATGTGAGTAATATTTTGATTTCTCTCCCAAATGGTCACAAATGCCTTCATGAAGATCAAGTATTTATCTACTATTTAGTCTGTTCCCTCACTAAATATGATAAATGTGTGGGAGCAGGTCAGCATTAACTCTCAGAGGGAGAACAATGGTGAGGTTAAAGCTAGAGATCAGCTAACAAGATCTACAACTGTTGTAAGAAAATCTCTCTGTACTGTTTGCTGCATATAACAACCCAAGCAACCCTATGCATCTTACTCTCTGACTGTATTTATTACCCCAATGTGTAATGGTGTCCTGTAGTGTAACATGAGCAACAGTTTAAGAAGATGTGGAGGTTGGCTTTACTTGTTTCAGAGGAAGCATGCTTTTCCCTCTTACCCATGCTGGTGGGATTTGCTGATTGTTAGAGAAGAATTAGCTGGTGGGAGGAAACTGACAAGAACAAACTTGGGCGTAAATGGGCTAAAAAGAAACCATTACATTACATAAAAAACTTATATATTGACCATGTTTAACAGTCTTTCTGATGTAGAGCTAGCACATGTACATGTACATGTGCTAGCTCTACATCAGAAAGACTGTTAAACATGGTCAATATATAAGTTTTTTATGTAATGTAATGGTTTCTTTTTAGCCCATTTACGCCCAAGTTTGTTCTTGTCAGTTTCCTCCCACCAGCTAATTCTTCTCTAACAATCAGCAAATCCCACCAGCATGGGTAAGAGGGAAAAGCATGCTTCCTCTGAAACAAGTAAAGCCAACCTCCACATCTTCTTAAACTGTTGCTCATGTTACACTACAGGACACCATTACACATTGGGGTAATAAATACAGTCAGAGAGTAAGATGCATAGGGTTGCTTGGGTTGTTATATGCAGCAAACAGTACAGAGAGATTTTCTTACAACAGTTGTAGATCTTGTTAGCTGATCTCTAGCTTTAACCTCACCATTGTTCTCCCTCTGAGAGTTAATGCTGACCTGCTCCCACACATTTATCATATTTAGTGAGGGAACAGACTAAATAGTAGATAAATACTTGATCTTCATGAAGGCATTTGTGACCATTTGGGAGAGAAATCAAAATATTACTCACATGTAAGTGCAGCTGTACCTAGAGCATTAATTCATAATCAATAATTTATTTCCAATTTGATAAAGCCGCAGAGATGGAAAGAGAAGGAAGGAAATGGAGATCAATAAAGATACGAAAAGGGAACAACATAGTAGAATGGTTAGGCGATTATTAGTATTAGTAGAGGTTAAAAAAAATAAATAAAAAAAATAAAATTTCATATACAGTATATATAAAAAATTGTGTGCGTGTGTGTGTATTACTATCTGTGCAGAGGTTCATTTGTTCTTCTTGTGTTAGTATTAGTTTTCACTCACCTCCCAAAGACAAATATGTATGCCAGTAGGTGGACTAGTTCTATGAGTGTGAATGAGTGTGTGAACGTGTGTGTACATGGTGCTCTGCAAAGGTATTCCATCCAGGTGTTCAGCCCAGTGTTCCTAGAATAGACTCTGCACCATCTGGACCCCCATGAAAGAGTGACGCTAAAGATGAACAAGATTTTTTTTTCTCCTCCTGTCTTTTGGGAGACTAAGAAAGTAAGGCAGTAAGGAACACAAAGATGATGAAAGAAGGATTTAACGGAACACATTTTTTATATGCAGATAGTATGGTCTATATGGTGTACACATAAAAAAATTGCTAAAAGGTTCAAAGGGCATCAGGTTTAAAGTAAATGTGTGCAATGTAGAATGGGCTCCCATAGGGCATTTAGGGGTATTTATTTTCATGCAGATGCGAGTAAGACAAAGAAAGGCCATGTTTGTTAACACAGTTGTGTGGTGATTTATGTTATATGTTGTACCTACCTAAATGGGGTTGAGTGGTTAGTTTACAGTTCATCCATACACAGTATATGTAAATAAAAGTAAATAAATTGGTTAGGAAACATTGCTCACATATACAAGAACAAAAGGAACATCTCTGTAAGTGTGAATAAAAAAAAGCCCCACAAACATCTATAGCTAAAAGTAACTATGAATTGATGAGGAACTGCCAGAATCCACAGATAGATAATGCTGACATTTCTACCTCTGGGTTTTGGTTTAGGATTTACAATGGTTGGGCCACACCCAAACAAAAGAGGAATGATAAGGAATAAGAAATATAAAGACTTAGGAAGAGATTCAGTGGAGAAGTAGAAGAAATATGGGTGCATAGAAAGATGGGAACAAAATGAAATTACAAAAAGATGAGAAATAGTGGGAGAGAAAAGTTGAGAAGAGAAGGCTGATTAAGGTAGGGAGAACAGCAGGAGAAAGAGTGGGTATGTAAGGAAGTGACTGAGGAGAGAGAGAGAGATGCCCAGAGGAGTGTAGTGTCCTCATTCCTGCCTCCTTCAGATCACTATCACTTCTATGCTTGTCTTCATCCTGTTTCCACCTCTCTGTTGATCTGTTGCACTGCTAATCACTTCAGAGCATTAGGCTTATTTACTTTCTCTCTTTCGCTCTTGCTCTCTCTCTCTCTCTCTCTCTCTCACACACACACACACACACACACACACACACACACACACACACACACCCAAAGATTAAGGCCCTCTATATGTCTATGGCATATTTGACGTGTGTGTGTGTGTGTGTGTGTGTGTGTGTGTGTGTGTGTGTGTGTGTGTGTGTGGTGGTTGGAGTGAGAAGATCGAGACATTCATCAGAATTTTCTAGCGCCATCAATGTGTTACTCTGACCAGCTCAACCTTGCATCCATGCAAATCCCACACACCCACACAGACACACATGCCTGTGAAACACACATACAGAGTGGTATATTAAAAAAATACATTAATGATAATCAGTGATATACACTGTTTTGAATTAGTGTTGGTAAAACATGACATTTTAAAATACACAATTTCCCAGAAATAAAACCAAATGCAGGAGTGCAGCTACACAAAGACAGATGGAGAAAATGGAAGGTTGAGTGAACCTGTAAAATAAGAAATGCCTATTTTCATTTTTCCCTATGCTCCACCTACTAATCCAATGCACATTAGTCAGCTGTGCATCAAATCCCCCTGACTGGGTGTGAAGATTAACACAGAGAACCCAGTTTCAGAAGGAGTTTTTTTTCCATGCTGTCTCCTGTGTACTGTTTTAGTTAAAGCCAAATTGTCAAAAATGAGCTGTTACAGAGATGTTTTACATAACATGGAATGTGTTAGAACTTATGTTACAGATGCAAATTGTGTGAATATAGAAGCCATCCGAACAGGTCTATCAGACAGAAAGAAAAAGTGCAGTTTCTGATTCAGTAATATCACATGAAGATATTGATTTTTAGATAGATCACCTCTCTCTCTCTCTCTCTCTCTTCTAATATTTAATTAGTAAAATGAGAATCACTGTTTCTATACTTGACACTTACAGTTACAAAAAGTGAGTACAAGAGTGAACACACCCATTTCAGCAACCACTTTATTATATGTTCTCAAGGGACAATACTGTAAAAATGAAAATTGAATATACATCAGAGTAGTCAATGTACAGCCTGTATAGCAGTGTAGACTTGCTGTCCTCTAACAATAACTCAACATGCAGACTTTATTGTCTAAATAACTGGGAACGAAAATGAGTACACCCTAAGTGAACATGTTGAAACTGTGTCCAAAGTGTCAAAATTTTGTGTGAGTACCATTGTTATCTAGCACGGCCTTAATCCTCCTGGACATGGAATTCACCAGAGCTGCACATATTGTTGCTGGGATTCTCTTCCACTTCTCCATAATGATATCACAGAGCTGCTGGATGTTAGACACATGGCCTTTCGCCACCTTCCGCTTGAGGAATGCACCACTGGTAAATAGGACATGAGGTACTAAAATGTTTGCTGAAATTAGAGGGGTGTACTAACTTTTGTAAGCAGATGTATGTAAATGTATTAATTTTCAATTTAAAAGCATGTATTTAAAGGTTCAAAGGATTTCTGAAATCCTGGGAATCCACTGTCTTGCAAAAACAAAAACAAAAAAAAACAACAACAAATGCATGATAAGGTTAAAAGTTTTAGTGTCATTGTCATAGACAAACAAATTGCAGTTGCATCTCCAAAGATTGTCACATCTAACAGGTTGCGATAACAACCATTGAGCAAAAGACAAGTATTCAAATCACATCCTCCCACACACTGTACATCCCATCCAATCACATTTCACATACATTAGTTATTGCAAAAATTCAGAGGCTGGATAATTTTTTAGCCATTGCATATACAGTACTGTGGAAATGTAAAATTGCAAATATTGAAAAATGTGACAGGTAAGATATTGTTCACAAAAACATGCAACAAAAGACAAGTGCTCACATCTAAACCTTCAAATATGCCTTGCATCTACCCACGCTGCACATATATTAATTGCTGTTGCATGAAGTGTTTAGTTTTTCTGCACACATTATATTGAACTTACTGCATATACTATAGTTTTGTATTTGTACCTGTAGTTTCAGCTCCAAATTATTAAAATCTATGAGCATGGGCGAAAGTAGCCTGTTGCTGTCCAGTACTGCGTACCACTAAAAGACTCAGTGGTAGTACACAGTACTGGCAATAGGCAAGAACATCTGTCTGCCAAAACCCACATGGAAGCACTTTTAGCAAGAAAACATATCTGCTAACATGTTATCTTAAACAACACTTTGTGTCCTTATCAATTGCTTCCAATTTGTTCCGAATTGCTGCTGAATCATCCATGTTGTGTTTTGATCCTTCATTCCTCTAGTTAACATGAGTGATAGGATCATAACGTACCTCGCCATTTTGTTCATAGCTAATTCAAATTACAACCTAGCAAGCTTCTAACACAATCCGACAAAAACAATCCCAGTTTCCTCTCTAACCCCTGAACAATGGCACTGCTTGGTGTGTCGGACAGGGACTCTACATGCTAGATAGCACCTATCCATTTTACACTATTCGGGATTCGACCTGAGAACAGTTAGTTAGCTGAGGTTATTCTAAAGCAAAATAAGTGGAGAAACTTCCACAGTCCACCACCACCATGGTTTATTCTCCTCACCGTTTGTCTACACAGTACCAGTTTGAATTTAACCTCTGTCTGTGGTTTTCTTTCTTTCTGTTTTCTTTCTGAGGTTGATACTGTAGCAATAGGTTACAGTGGTAATGTAAACTGCTACTATAACAATATCAGTAAAGTCATGCAGCTGGTAAGGTTAAAAGAGCAATGAATGTTGAAAGCTTGCATGTTGGCCCACCAACAATTATTCACATATACAGTGTGCATTATGTACAGTAGACTGGCACTGGACCTCTTAAAGGAGTCAGCCATCTGGTCAGCTCACAGGGGAGTGCAACCTGCTAGCTCAGTAGCAGTGTCAGTAAAGTCATTTACATTTATATAAGTAGTATTTCGGTCATTCGTTCACTAGCGATGTGTGCTTGTGAGGAAGAAGCTCATAAAACAGGAAGGGTTTTACCTCTAGCTCATACAATTTAGCTAACTGCTAAGTACCATAGCTGTCAAAGAATTTATTTTGGTATGGTGTGTTTTGTCCCCGAGGCGGCACGGTGGTGTAGTGGTTAGCACTGTCACCTTGCACCTTCAGGGTCCGGATTCGATTCCCGGCTCTGTGTGCATGGAGTTTGCATGTTCTCCCCGTGTTTGGTGGGTTTCCTCCGGGTACTCCGGTTTCC
>JAOTRS010030558.1:0-10347 GCA_028565755.1 Dinotopterus cunningtoni
TTAGATCTTTAAGTCCATCTCATGAAAAATCGGAGCAGAAACAAAGGTGTTGCGTTTATATTTTTGTTGAGTGTAATATAAAACTTTTAAATTCTGACTCAACTTTAAAATTTAAAACTCTTTAAACTTGTAACAAAATTGGAATAAAAAAGGGCTGCACGTTTAAAAACAAACAAAAACCCTACAAACCCACGAGATCTCATTTCTGAACGGCGGCGATGCAGTTGTGTGTATAAAAACACTCCAAGGACAAAACGTGTATTGTCTTACAGAGAACAACTGAATACATTTTCTCCTTTTAAAGCCTGCTGTCAAGTCAATATCTCAGAAACTCACTTTATACCAGCTCCTTATAGAGACAGAGTTTGTGAGGGAGCGTCTAAAAAGTGCAGTCCGGTATGTCTGATAAAGCAGAAAGGCACCTTTTTTAAAATTTTGTCTGGAATATCATATTAGGTGTAGCGTGAAGGTTGACTATTATTGTTTTCGTCTTCCCCTCGTGGTTAGTGGTGGCTCTCAGACCAACCTGGGACATAGTGCCACCAGCTGTAGTAGTCGTGTTCAGTGTGAAAGAGGCCTAAGATTTAAATAAGGGTGCAAATCTAACGTTGTCTACCGCGCAGGATGGCTAATGTATCACAGTGTTGGGATACAGCATTGATACAGGACTTAATTACTGTTTCTAGCAGGTGTATGTGAATTCTTAATCATTATTTATTATACACATTTTAACATGATTGATGAGGCACACAAATTTATCGCGCCTCCTAAAACCCAGGGGAGAGTCTTAGCAAACTGCTGATAATAAACAACAACCACCCTCAAACTTATGATTCACACTGTTATTCTCACAGTTACTGTATTCTTTCCATCAAAGACCCTGCTTGATCAAAAAAAAAAAAAAAAAAACGTTACAAATTAATCTTGTTCTAGATTAATTCTTAAAAAAAAGTCTTCTGAAGAAATCTTCGGGATCGTGTTTATCTTCTTTTTGGATTTTTACATTTTACATTTACATTTTTAAACAATCAAGTCGTTCATGGGAATAAAGTCGTTCAGATTTACTGCTGTGTTAATATTCCACATCATGATAAAAGTTAAGCAGATTTAATACAGACTCTCGCTTTCTGCTCTTGTTATGATGAGCAGTGAGGGTGTTTTAGGCCTGTCAGGTGTGATTAACGATCAGTCTTATTACTGAAAATCCAAGCGGAATTAATAAACCGACGGCGATGACTGCAGCGAGGTCGTAAATGAAGCTCGGCGTTCGTTTCCCGTCGATAACTGGCAGCTCTGGCTGTCTTGGGAATGTTGCGTAAGTGTGCGCAAAAAAGTTCTCAGGCATCTCTCTGTCTTTCTTTCTCTCTGTTGTGCACACTCCCTCCCCCCACAATATTGTGTATGTGTGTGTGTGTTGGGTGTAAATATGTCAGTTCCAAACACATCAGAGCCTCGGCATGATGTGTGAGGTGAAGGCGTGGCTTTTGTGTCCAGTGATGGAGGCGTGGTTACGCTTTCTGCCGAGTTCAATGACCATTAAAAAAACAGCAAGAGCAACACTTAACACGACTTACAGTAATTACCTAAAAAATAAAAACTAATTTTAGTTATTAGTACGGCGCACGTGCAACTCAAGATACGTGTAAAACAGGATTAAGAAGGATTAGATGTGAGAAACACCCTCGTGTCTGCAGGGTAGTGTGTCATCTTTGGGTTGTGTGTGTGTGTAGGAGGACGGAGCTGAGTTTGTTTTTTGAGGCCTTAATGCTGTCAATTTTATAACAAGCATCAAAAAGTCCCTAATTATTTAAAAAACTACTTTCCTGTACATGTGAAATATATAAACAATATATTGGGATAGGAAGTGAAGTAAGGTGTGGTCATGTTCTCATTTATTTCAATATAAAACTGATATTAATGTTTTTGTATGTTAGTGTTTTTGTCCCAGATACGTGTGATTTAAACCAGATTATGTCATTCGTAAAATCTTTACGTAATATTTTTAAAATTCTAAATAAATAAGAATTTTCCCTGTTCCTGTTTGTGTCTATTAGGGTTGGGTACCGAAACCCAGTGCCAATTTGGCCGAACCGAACCAGAGCGCAGATTTCGCTGCCTCACTTGAAAATGATTTCCCGACTGAGAAAATGCAAGTGAAACGCAAATCTAATTCATCTGTGTAGTAACGCGAGGGTCCATGTCGTCTTTACATTCCGACTTAAAAGCACAACTCGGAAAATGAGATGCTACCTGTTGCCGTCAGAGCGAGTTTAATTACTCGCTAAGCGTAAATTAAGACGCCCTAAACGTCAAAAAAGTTCTTCTGTATTTCACAGCAAAAGATTCCAGTGCTGTGACGTGCAACAAATGTCTTTCAACATCTGCGTGTAAAAGGTGGAAAGACGTCACACGAAGTGAAATAATTGAGGACACGCGATTATGGTCATAGGAGACGCAATTATGGTCATATTCCTGCATTTCTGCAAGTATTGCTGAAATTTGAAGCTGGTTTGTAGCGTACCAAGAATACCAACTACTTTGATGTTCATGAAAGTATCTACTAACATTTATGTATACTTGTATAAGTATATTGTTTATTTTAAAAAAACAGTAATCTTTGTGGAATTTTTTTATTTTTAGGGACCGGTATCGTTTTAAAAGTACTGATTTGGCACCGGTCTCATAAAAAAAAAAAAAAAAAAAAACCTAACCTTAGTGTTTATGCACCGTAACCTGATGTAGTAATAAATATCAATATAAATTACCAGGGGTCACCTGATACGATAATAGATACCTACAGTAGGTATCGATTCAGTTTGTTTTTAAGATTGTAGAAATATTTTTTTATATAATATTTATAATTTTTTTTTAGATTAGATTTTTACAATTTGTAGCAACGCCAGCAGATAATTTGCTTTGGTTTAAACCACACGCTGTGCTGCCTGCCGATGTGTGAATATTTTATAGTGCACCACGTATAGGGTTATGGAGGAATAGCAACATTTTAGCAATTCTAACGCAAATGCATAAATAACAAAATAATAATGGAAAAGAAAATTCTATTTTCGAGTCAACGTGGTGATGCGTGACCTGCCATGCCAAAGAATCACGATACATCGCTGAATGAGCAAACGAGGGCTGGAGAGTTAATAAAAAATTTATTAAAACAGCCCTTCAATCTTGCCCATGTCAATTCATTCTTTTTAAAAAAAAATCTTTTTATTTATTTATTTTATTTTTAATTTGTTTTTGTTATTACTTTCCCCATTGTGTACATAGTCACGTAACTCTGCCTTGTCAGGTCTGCGACATGGAATCCACCTGGAGAACTTGTTCATTAGAAAAAATATCCCTGATTTAATAGTTAAAATTTTTCTTTTTTAACTCCCGATGAAACAGAAAGCAGTTTTCTCCTCCGAGCCTCGGCTCTAACGCTGGTCCAGCGAAGGTCTGAGTTATAATAAAACCCTTCTTGTACAATCTGTGCAGGCTGCAGCTACGCTTGGCATCACGCCCAGGCAGTTATTTTCAGTCATACTACAACACCAGGCTCCTATCTGGTTAAATGGTAAGCGACCCATATACCAAAAACACATTCACAGGATGACCTTTAGAAAAGAAAAAAAAAACCCAAAACAAACGTCCATCCTTTCATCAAGTGATGATAAGGTCATGCCCCAATGCTGTTTGGGTGGGAGGGGCCAGAGTGTCTGTCAATCACTGTCAGTCACCGTGACACTAGCCAGCCGTTGCGCTCGTCGTGCGTGAGGAACAGCACCGTTCTGCTGATGCAGCAATCCCAAAAAGAAAGTTTATTTCAGTCAAAGCGCTTGTAAAATGATTATAGCCATGGCTGAATCCATCAAATTGTATTACCATGGTAACGTGTCCCTTTAAGGGTGAAATTTGTTCAGCTGTACGAGCTGTATAAAGGGAAAGTCGGAGATTTGCAAAACCGTAAGACTGACGGTTCTCAGGGTAATAAAGCAATAGCAGGTGCATTTAATGGTACGCGTCAGACCTTGGACATGCTCTGTTGGTGCTCGGAATCAGAAAGGACCCAAATTTGGACTTGCTTGTACTCAGTATGACAAAATGTTGTATCACTGCATCCCTTGTATACACAACACAAGTTATGTGACATTCACTATATTGGCAAAAGTATTCGTTCGCCTGCCTTCACGTGCATATGAACTTGAGTAACATCCGATTCTTAATCCATAGGGTTTAATATGATGTTGGCTCCGCCCCCTTTGTAGCTATAACAGCTTCAACTCTTCTGGGAAGGATTTCCACAAGGTTTGGGAGCGTGTGTGAATTTTTGACCGTTCTTCCAGAAGCGCATTTGTGAGGTCAAACACTGATGTGGAACGAGCAGGCCTGGCTCCCAATCTCCGCTCTAATTCATCACAAAGGTGTTAAAGCTGCAAAGGGTGAACCAAAATCATATTTAACCCCATTATACTTGCAGTCATTCTGTGTGCTGGGAGGCTGGAGGTTCAGTATAACAGGAGAGGTGTTTAAGTTAATATGGAGTCCAGTGTCATTATGGGAGGCTCAGGTACAAACTGTTTGTGGGAATAACAGACCAAATTATATAAATACCAGGCTGGAGATTAGGGTTGTTACCCAGTGTGGCGTAACTATGGTGTGTGTATCGCAGTGAGAACCAGGACGTTGAATTTCGACAAGAGTTTAAAGAAAGCAACACAAAGATATCTAGAGCAGATTTACCGCCTTTTTTATCACTTCTGTTCACATTATTCTTGATTGAAGATAATGGATTTAACGATGTAGGTAATGTAATCAGTAGCTGATTGTTAATTAAGAAAAAACAGGAAGTCACATTCATATTCATGTTGCTCTTCTGTGGATCCCCAACAGCGCGTATTGTTCGCTCTCAGCATTTCAATACGTCTTTTAGTTCCATATCAGATCAAAATCCACAAGAGCAGACAAGGCTCACAGGCCTTCAGGTCACACAGAGTCTCCTTAGATGTCAAATGTCAAATGTTTTCGAGCTCCCTTCGTCGTCATATACTGATTTTAGTCTTGTAAGTAATACTGTATAAAGTCTAAAATCCCAAAAGTTAATGATTGTTGTAAAATGTATAAGTCAAATGTATTAAACATAGTAAGTCCAGCAGGAATTTTACATTTTATATTGGGTTTTGCTACAATACAATTTGTAAAACAGTTAACATTAAATATAATTAGATGAGCTGACTTTCAGATGTATTACCAGTTTGGTTCTGAATGGAGTAAAAAACTTACATTTTTGTTTATATGATCAGCAGCAAGTGCATTAAACTTTACTTTCTTTATCTTTCTCTCTCTTTCTCTCTCTCTCTCCTCTGCTTCACTTACTACTGACTTGATTGTAGAGTCAGAAAAAAAATTAGGAGACATAAGGTAAGATGCGATTAAACAAACATGATTTATTGAGTGTTTCCCGGAGCTTATAGTGTAATCAGTATCCTAGCATCCTTTAAAAAAAAAAAAAAAACGATTCAAAGAAGGTAAAAGCGTGTTGCACTTCTGCCATGAGAGCAAATAGGATTTCAGAGTTCAGCCCGAGCATCAGCTAGCTCAGGTGTGTAATAGATCACAGTGTAGCATTGTCAGTAACTGCAGCATCTCTCTCTCTAATTCATTCAGCTGCAGAGCAATCGACTGCACCGGTACAGGACGAGCGAGGACACAGGTTGTGGGCGAAAAAAAGGATTTTCCATCGTTTTACCAGCGAGAGGCTTTCGGGGGAGTTTAATTAACGATCGAAAGTCGTTGTAAGCCCTCATTTGCATTGCGGTATAATAAACACGGCAGTAAGTGACAGTTTGAAGATGACCTCAGATTAGTCGCTGAGCGCACCAGATCACTGGGTCAGTTGCATAACAACAACCTACTGATGGAAATGTGTTTTGGAGTCAGCAGTCACTCAGTGTTCTTTTGTGATGTGTTGGAGAATAATATCTACAGAGCACTTGTATCAATAAGGGCCTAATATCAAGAATTGAATGCTGCCTGCTTCTGAATTAGATTTTTTTTTATAATTTATTATTTTTTTTTTATGTTTAAAGGTGCATGCATATTTAATCGTTTATCTTCAGCGAACACTTTTTGTTCTGGTCTATCCCAGAATCCGTGGGAGGTTGCAAAAGCGAATGAGAAATATTTTTAAGAATATTCTATGAGAATATTTTTCACTTTGCCAGTTGAGTTATTGGACATGAGGAAATTATGAGTTAAAAATTTACTTAAAAAAAGATAATACTGTGACATAGTTCTGGAACATGATCACGCGGAATCGTGTGTAAGGATTAAAACTTGCTGTTGCCGGGAAATAATCAGGTAGAGCAATGTGACCCGACGTAAAGCTAACAAAAAAATTAATCAAGTAAATCAAACATGAGTAACTGTTATCGTGCCAAGGTTGACTCTTCTTTTTTTAAACAATTTTATAATCTGAGGTGTTTGTCTTAATTAGATCGCGAGTACGATTCCCGGGTGATGCTGTAACCTCTCGCAGCCGGAGGTCTAGAGAGAGCTGATTGGCCAGACTTTCTCAGAGGGGAGGGTCCTTAGTGCTCCCACATTAATCACGGCTCTACAGCCAATCAGGGGCGTCTGTGAGCTCACGCAAGTGAAAGGAGCGGATAGCGCTGTCCTCTGAATTTGTTACTCCGCCCCCAATGGTGCGTGAGCGAGCAGTTTGAAAAGATGCGATCGGCGTCACGTGGTTCGGAGGAAACACGTGATAGTTTTTGGCCCTCCCAACTGAGTGGTAATGACGGGGAGGAATTGGACACAACTAAATTAGGGAGAAAATCTGGGGAAAAAAAAAAGGTTAATATTTCATCCATTTTTTTTTATCAGTGTTCGGTTACACTTCGTTAGGGCTGCAAAAAATAAAAAAGGCAATTATTTAGACAAGTTGCGATTGCAATTAAACTGCGATATATAACTATTAAAATACCACTTTGTGTTTAAACATCTATTTATTTATTTAGTCTAACAGCAAATAAAGGCAAAAATTCTCTCATTAAAATGTTTTGCCAGTATTTATTTAGCACTTAAAAAAAAACAATTTTAACACATACCTAAATAAATAATCAACGTCTAATGTTTTGCATAATGTTTCTCTGTAGCTCACATGTCTATGTCTACTAACTTTTACACAAGACGGCACACTTGCAGCTCAGTTTAGTTGTTTTTAATTAAAGACAAAAAGACACATTTTCAACAGTGACTTGATTTGTTTTTCTTTTATTTTGTAGGTTTAAATTATTTGCGCTTCATGAATTTGTCTCGCATTACTAATTTGTTGGGATTGGGCTGCTAAAATAATGCTGTAAAAATTAAATATAGACTTAGAAAAAAATTATAGAAAAACATTGTGAAATGATAAATGTAAATATGTGATAATTTATATAAACCTGTACGCACGTGAAACTGCTGCAGTCTGAGCTGCAGTTATGTTATGTTAGTCGACACCTACTGACCAATCAGATTTCAGAATTCTGGTATATGGTAAATCTATGAAGCGAGCATCCAACCCATTTTTGCTGATTTTTCCTCATAACATGGACAATCTGAGACCGTAAGCAGATAGATGAAGCCTCCGTGGGAGACATACTGAGATATCAAGAAGTGCGTTTAAAAAAGTAAGATTTTAAATTACTGTAAAGTACAGAACATTATTACAACCAATTAGGCTTGTAATGACTTCACGAGGAACACTCTTTAATGGAACATTAGCCATTGTCAGTGATAAAAATACTACAATTTTCTTCTTTTGAAGGAACGCTCTGCAGTTCCTTGTCAATTTTTCTTCCTTCCTTGATTTAAGTCTCGGGTCCCGTGTGCCACATTGACACCAGACTAATAACTGTTGATTCTTTATTGGTCTAACATTTACCACAGCAGAGCACTTTGTCAGATGTGTGTAGTGGTAGTAATGTCGCCACTAGGATTGAGGATATGTTATTTAATTATTTTTTTGAAAAGCTGCGTTGAACTTTAGTGAATAATAATTTTGCTGTTCCAGTTGAGATTACTTTATTTGAGAAACGTTCAGCAGAGGAGGATCATCAAGCAGCTAATGAGTGGATCAGTCAGAGAGCACCTTGTGCAGTGTCTATTTTTTGTACGATACACATGAGTTACTTTAGTGATTTGTTCGCATCGACGAATGTTCGTAGAGCCGCGGTCCGTTCGTATTTGCGGAAATATGTAACTCGAATGCTCATAAGTCGAGGACTTGCTGTATATGTTTAGATTCAATAATAAAATCATATAAGATGGAAATAGTTCATGTTCTGAGGTTCATTGATTGTGTCACAAGTAGTGTAAATAGTCACATCGTGTGTTTAAGATGTTTGTGTGAGGTGTGGTTTAAAAAAATAAACAAATAGACAATATATTTTCTAAAATTTAGCAATACAGTAAAACCTCGGATTGCAAGTAACGCGGTTTGCGAGTGTTCCGCAAGACGAGCAAAGATTTTTAATAAATTTTGACTTAAAATACGAACAAGTCTTGGTTTACGAGTACTGAGTATCATGTATCACGCACGCTTCTTGTTTTGACGCTGAACGTCACATGATCACAACTGACCAATGTTTTTTCTCTCTCTTGCACTGCGGAATTGTGGGTAATCGTCTTCTCTGCTGGGTCTTAGTGCTCTCAACATCCGTGCACGTGTGTACTGTTTACTATAACACTTTTGTGACCACGTGTGTGCGTAAAAAAACATATTTTTTTTTTGTGTTTGTAAGCGTGTGTGTACTGTTTACTATAACACACGTGTGCGTGCTCGTGTGTAAAGTGAAAGAAAGTCTCATTAGAGAGGTTAAAGATCCATTTTTTCCCTCTCTGTTTCAGCCTATCCGTTGTTTGTGCGCACGTAATTTTACACCGTGCCCCTTCACACACACTCTCGCCTCTTAGTTAAACCACTAAGAAACCGAGACCGTTTTGACTCATTAGGCTGCTTGTAAACATTTTTTTCTTTTAAAAACACAGAAAAATTGCTGTCCAGAGGACTTTCCAAGCTCGAGTGAAGTGCATGCTGTAATCCTGACGACACGCTTACCAGACCTAGCCAGGATCGGCTAATTGGATCTGGTAAGTCGAGCTTTCTTGTTATCCAGATTGGTTTTATTATCATCAGTAATGCAGCTAAAGATTGTTTATTGATGACAAAACCCTCTGTACAAGCTCTACACATAGTAAAAGAATTATTAGTTTTTTAAATTTTTTTTATGTATTGCAAACTAATGTGCACTCGCTAACAAGAAAACTTTTTCCCTGCCAGCAGTTTGTCTTCCATGCTTGCATTTTTTGCTTGGCTGCCTAACTCGTAATCCTGGCTGCTCAGGAGGTAAAACTTTCCAGACATCACCTGGAGCTTTTTTCAAAATTCGATGTGACAAAAAAAAAAAAAAAAAGAGCTGCTACTTTTTATAGGATTACATGAAAACCTGAGCTGGTTGTTGAGATGGGAGGGGAGCTTTAGCTTGAACAAGGTTCGGTGTGCTACAGCACACGAGCACCAGGCTTAATACATAATATGTGATCGAAAACAGTGTTAACGAGCTTAGACAAGTTCAGAGAAAATGCTCAAACATTCAAGAAGTCAGGCTACAGGGCTGGTTTTAAAGAGGAGTGTATTCTGCATGGCTTAAAAAAAGGAAAAAGAAAGTCTCGCCTCAAGCGGTTAAGTATCAGCGACAAGTCCGTGGTGTTCCCGATCGATAATCCTGAACTTTATATGACGTTTTTGGTTCCTATCGCTCAGCTCGAGCTCAATCCTCGTCACATGGAAATGTCAAGTGCGCTTTGTCATTTCTCTGCATAATTACGGCATCGTGCCTTACCCACGCCAGACAACACGAAAAAAGTATAAAAAAAGAAGATGGAATGGAGAGAAAGAGCTAAACAGGGAAGGCCTCCGCTGCAATAATTGCTCGCAGATTATATAATGGTTTCGAGGAGAAACAGAATAGACATACATTTTCCCCGACTCGTAAAGCCGTCGGCTCTCTGCGCCGCATGCCGAGTAACATGATTGGGTACTTCGTGTCACTTCCTGTGTTAGGTTTAGCTTTTCTTTGAAAATAAATAAAAACTTTTTTTGCAAATGTAGGTTGTTTGCAAGCACATGACCGTTATGACGCACAGCGTGCCTCTGGAGAGCAGCTAGTGAACAACAGAATGGACGACATGGGGAAATCCATATTGTGCTGGTTTATATGATATTCCCAGAGAAGAGTGTAAAAACAAAATATGCTGGATATGATCCTTATGTTATGGGGAGGACATGTCTGTTATCAAGGCTGTAGATAT
>JAOTRS010030641.1:0-10345 GCA_028565755.1 Dinotopterus cunningtoni
ATACTTTATAAAATATAAAGTTTTATTTGAATGACAATTAAGATCAGTGAAAGAAATAAAAAAGTTCTGGACACTACATAAAAGCGCATTAAATTGTATTTAACAAATGATCGGGAGATAGGAATCATTAAGTATTATGAAAAATGGCATTATACAGTATGATCCTTTCTAAAAAATATATTTTTCACCTGGGTGAGACACTTTTTAGCACAAATACCATGTTTTGGCCAAACGGCAAATAAGCAGCAGCCCTGTATGTCATGAAAAATGCAGACTCATGATGACATGGTTCCACAGACTCTGCGATTCCTGCTCACATGGGAACCTGGACTACAACTGGGGTCTAGATTTGGGATGGGTCTCTTGTATTTTTAAAGTGGACAGACACATAATAAGTATTTGTCTGTTGTACCTCCCCATTCTACTTATACCGGAGACAGTGTGCCGAGGACAGTGTGTTTTCTATGTCCTGAATCTGTGACTGTGTTGTACACAGCACATGGACTGACCTCAGATGCCAGGAATGTTTCCACTGCTAGTCGCAGGGTCTGTGTGCATTGCAAAGCAGTGCATAGTAAGCATTCATGGACAAAAACGCCATGGAAATGCCAGGTATGTGATGTTCACTTATGTCTTCAGTTGAACAGGAGCTGCTTTTTAGAGTGGCATAGAAATATGTGTTTTGGCACAGTTTTGCCATGAATGCAGCACATTATGTGGGCCTTTGTCTTCCCTGGCATGATAACAGCATTATTCATAATAATTCATGGCTCCTCGCGTATGGACTTTCTAAACAAAAAGTGTCTTAGAACATTTAAATCAATATAGTGTTTTCTGCAAACGAGTGAGCAGGATGATTTTCACATAACAATTTAAGATCCAAGGACTTTTTTTTTCTTTTTTTTTCTTTTTCAATAACCATGCATAACTGTTATTTTCTCCAAAATACAAATTTGTACTTACATGCTGCTTACATATTATTGTAGCCCAGTTTTGCAGAATACAGTGTAATCAGCCATTTATAGTTTATAAGCAACTGAAAAATCACAAATGTCAGATCGTGTCAAAACTTTTGCAAAGCCCTAAAACATCTTGAGACCCCAGAGGGTTATTGAAAAGATGAAATCAACTGGCAAGTTACTGTAGCAACAGAACAAGGCATGGACAACTACAGTAAACAACTAAAGTAAATGACTGCAGAAATCTATAAATGGTGAAAAAGAACCCTTCCAGAACATTTAGCCAAGTCAAGAACACTTTTGAGGGGGTCAAATACCAAAAACCTGTCACTGTTTCAAAACGTATGGACCTGACTATAGATGAGTAAAACATGTAGATGATATGGACTGATGGCAAAGATAATGTCCCCAAGGAAAGGCTGGGAACATTAATAAACTTGAGGTATGGTCTGGGTTGAAATACTAAAAAATAGTATGAAAGAACAGAATTGAGAAGAAGATTGGGGAACATGAGGCCTAAGTGATGGGTTAGGGTAATATCTGTCACAGAGTAATGTTAATAACATACTATATATATACATTTTGTACAGGTTTGTACTAGCATGACACAGACACAGAGACGGCAGGTGCGGTACTCAAACAGGTGTTGATTTATTCATTGTCGTGAATGGAGAAGAATGTGATGCGAGGCTAAAATAGTACGGCGATATCGTCTTCGAAAGGCGCTCAGCAGCAGCAGGCTGAGCTGGCAACATAGAGAGGTGAGCTTGCAGAGGTGTTGGCCATGCGGAGTCTGCAAAACGTGACAGAGAAATCAATTTATTAGCAGCGGTTTTGTCCCGTGCATCACACTCACTACACTGGACTTTCTTTCTCCTTTTATTGTCGACCGGTGTCTCCAGGACGGTAAATGAAAATGGGAGGCCGGCCGGTCATAGTTATGGCGCCCCGCCCCGATTCGCTGTCTGTGGTGCAGAATAGGTTGCTAGTGTGCAAAGCTGTATAGAGAGCGGAGCTGGTGTATGGTCCCCGTCACAATGTACCTGTCAAAAGTTTTGAATTTGTGTATGCATAGTAAATGGTATGGACCATAGTATGGACTTTTTTCAAATATATTTTTTAAAGAACATTAATTGGTGTAATTGAGTAACAACAATAAGAACAGGCAGTTCACACACACACACACACACACACACACACACACACACACACACACACAAACAGAGGGGCTCAAAAATATATACACTTCTACCTTTTTACCTCTTAATTCATGAAGCCATTACTATCATGTTTCTTTGATGTTTCTAGCTTAAATGCTTTGTTGTGTATAATTGTAATAATTAAAATGCATTGCCATTTAAAGATAGTACAGTACATTTAAATGCACAGTCCAGTTATAAGGAGGGCAAATGCATGTCGTAGTGTAGTTCATTTGTGTTCTGCCATAAAACAAGGGTCTATTGTTATTTGTAATTTTAAGAGGTTATTAGGCAAGGTATATTGTTGCTTATACTTTTCAGTTGGTTATAGTGTTCCTTAATAAACCATGCAGGTAAGTTGAATAGATTAATCACCTAAAGACAATACTGAACTGCAAAATCATCAAAAACATAAACAGAAAACAGTTCTGTATGGTGGAAAATTAATGTTTCATTTGAGATTTACTTGTGATTTGCCTATCTCCATCTCTTCACCCTTATCCCCTTAGCATAGCAAAAATGGGATATCAATATTCTAGATCTTTTCTTCAATTTCATTTTATTACTTTCTGTTTGCTCTGTGAAAACATGGATATTTTTAGATTTTCATTGCCTGAGGACAAATACTTTGGCTTAATATAACACTTCATTATGCATGAGACAATCAAGGCTGAGTTTCATCCAGGACAGGAGATGTTGATTAAACTTTGTTAAGGAAACCATCAATTTTTCTATAAATTACTTGGAACTAAATGTCTTTTTTACTTATGCTATTTCACATGTCCTTGTCCCAGAAGTGCATTACCCCACATCACCATATGCCATCAATTAACTAATACTGAAGCCTAAGATAAAGGACAGAGTACACTACACTTTTTTTTTGCACCGTGACCTTCGATGTTAGACAGGTCTTATATAATTTAAATTCGAATAAGATCCATTACCAAAATATAAATAAAAAAAATAGAAATTATCTTTTTATGCAATGATTTTATTAGTAAATTATCCTTAAGTTATGATTTACATTTCATGATACAGAGTCCATCTCTAGTTGTCTATAAATCTCAATTAAAGCTCTATTTGCATGGGATTAGTATTACCTGGTGACCTCTAGTCATTTGTAACAGTTGCCTGCTGTTGTCTGTAATCTTAACCCCATGTGAATCGGCCATGTCTGTAATTTGTAAAGTAAAGTAAAGTAAAAATTCCCCAGCAGATGACCCACCATATTTTGCCAAAAAATGCGGTCCTGTAATAATATGTTAATCAGCATATCTGTGATTTGGCCAGGATTTGGAGGGTTTTTGTCTCCTGCGTGCCTTTTTTATTTATTTTCATTGAAGTTTGGAGACTGCGTTGGACTGCTTTGAAAATATTTTGGGTGCTGGGTCATATCGCTATACACTGTAAAAAAATTCCAACTATATAAATGTTAAATTAATTAATATTGTATTGTTGGCCCAACTTCTTACAGTGGTATTTGTTGAGACAACAGGTTACATTGTGTTCTTGAAAACTTTAGAGATACAGACTGAATAAACAAAAACGTTGAGCCAGCAATTTACCTTCACTGAGATGCAATCATGTGATCTTATAAAAACACCCATGTCCATCCCCACCCCCTCCTCACTGGACTAATGCTATCAAACTTCACAAAGAGGTGAAGATGGACTCTATTCTGGGTATGTTTTTTTTTAATTTATTTATTTTTATTAAATATGTTTTAGTCAGGTTACATGTATTTCAGACAGTTAATGTTATAAACGTAAGGCTGGTTTGTTTACATTTATCGTTATACTGAGGCATCCTGGGCAAGCGCTCAGCTAACAAAACTTTGAGAAAAAGCCAGTTAGTTAGCAATTAAGGAGTAGCGGCGCTTTAATACTCAGTAAGTTAAGGGATGTAAAAATGTCTGTGTTAGCTTGGCTTCAGAGTGGCTAATGCTCTTCTACAGTACGAGTCTTGTATCAGTTAACTCATCTGTATGAAAACCAAATTGATTAGATACCCGGTTATTTTAAAACATCACTCCACAAAGTTACTCCTGAGAATGACAAAGTAGAACCCTTAAAAATATCGAACCCTTTTGAAAATGAAGTGATACCTAGCTTTAACATTAGAATTCCAGATACAGTGTTTTACACTCTCTATATACCACTCTCTAGTGGTATATATCTGTATTAAAATCTTTTATTTTTTATCATATCTAGCCATGAAGCCTTTTGGAGCTACTGAAGGAGTGTGAACAAGCTGAGGAAGTTGCTGTGGTGTTGAAGAGGATTGTAATCTTTGATGGCCTGGGTGACTATGCAACAGCTTTAGGAGTGATGTTTGGTCAGGTCTGTGCTCTGAAAATTGAATTCCAAAAGGACTGGATGTACACCTATGAAGCCATCCAAACGACTTCTATTGGACTTAGATTCAGATGCTGAGAAACAAACTCTTGTTGCCATGGACTCTTTTTTTTTTTGTCTGACACATTGGGAAACATATGATATTGTGCTATAAAAGGATCAGTAAGATCAGAACCTGTATTTTCTTGTTTTATGCAGATCACTGTTTTAACTTTGACTAGTTTTGGAAGAATAAAGGTTTTTTTTAAGTAATGTTTTTGTGTTTTAATTGTTGAGGTATTGTTAGGCTAGCTTGTTTTTACAGAACAACAATCACTTGAACCAACTTCATCAATGAGCTAAAATGGGGGACAACTTAGCTTACTTAGATTAACCCTAACCTTTTTTAAGTACAGTAGATGAAAAGTTGGGCTAAGTCAACCCTAGAGAAATATAATTAATTGAGCCCACAACCAATACCACTTGAGCTGACTTAAATATTTGAATTAAGTTGAGTCAACTTAAGATTTTAAACTGGGTGCACATTGTGTCAACTAAACAGCAATTTAAAAATTTAGATTGGCCACCATTTTCCTCTAAAATTTGAGTGAACCTGAAAAAGCTGTGCAACTTGTTGTACACCATACAACAATACAATGTGCAGAAAGAGAAAGCTGAAAACCATCACAAGAGCAAAAGCAAAAAGAATGATTAGATGGAGATGGATGACATGTATAGCAGCATGCGGGAAGGAACATAAGTCAATAAATTTGATTAAAATGGCTCATCCCATGCAAATGCGCCACATGAAATTCAGAAGTGGGGGGTAATTTGAAACAAGGTCCCCAGCTAATACTAAGCCTGTGCAAATAGTGTTTAAGCTAGTGTGCTATGAAAAAAACAAGCATAAAATGTTATTTACCTTTAAAAATATGCATTAATCAAGCTATATTAATTTTGAAATAATTTTTAAGCTTTTTCTAGAAATATGTGCCTTTTGATTGTATTTATCAAACCTACAAAAAAAAGAAAAAAAGAAAAAACACTGTGAAACTGAAGCAGCATGAAATGCAGAGCACGTTGGGGAATATGCATTAGTAACAGAAGCATGTCAGCTATTGAAATCATGATCATCTGTAGCAGTCAAGCATGACTAACAAGATTAGCCGGACACTTTTGTATTTTCACCTCAAAATCCCCTGCTGGCTGTAATGTGCCATGTTGTTTATTATTGGAACACGCTCTCCTGACTTTAAATGAGGATACGTGTTGCATCTGCATCTGGTGTCTAATATTCTGATTGGTTGACATGAGTCAGGAAGGCAGGGTTACTGTTTAGCTTTCATCACAACCTAATGCATATCAAATGAAACAAGGTTTATTGCTGCCTAAATGAATATATTGTGCATGACTTAAAGGAATTTCGGCTGTATTTTGCTGCATGGAATTAAATGTTAAATATTTGCAGAGCTCCATTAACTTCATTATTTATTAAAAGAATTGTAGTAAAATATCTGCAGCTGCTGTGTTTAAATAAATTATGGCTTTACATCCACTGCTGAAGTCATTGACCTTGAGTCATGTTTCATAAGAAACAACATTTCTTTTACATATACCAAACCCTGAAGGCTGTTCAGGCTGTAGAACAATAAAGACTAAAGGACACGGATGTGTGCAAAGAAAATAAACTTATTGTTCAAGTTAAACCCTAACCTGTATTACAGCAACATCCTGATCAAAGTCTGTAATACATTTTCTGGATTTCTACCTTTCATAAATGTTTTGAAACATAACGTGTTGCACTGGTTTACAAAAATCAGCGCAAAAGCTCTGGAAAAACACTACAGAGAAAAAAAATAACATAGGACACAGGCCATTAAACACTCAAATCACAGTAAGAGTCAAGCTCATATATAATAACTAGTTTTGTAACTCCATTCTGTCTGTTCTTCAACTTATTCTACTATTTTCATTTATCCTTAAATCTTGCCATCCCATAGTTTTTTTTTAATTAGTTAAAGGCTTTCACAGTTTCCAGGAACAGTGGGCAAGCATATTTGATTTGTCTGGCAGAATTCTCCCCGTCATCTGTAGAATTTTCTTTACATTTCCTTCAACGAGTCCTGGTTGTCTGTCACCACCTTGTTTGCTCTCCTGAAAAGAGTCCTGACCATTTGTGTTGCAGATGGTGATTAGTATTCAAATTAGGTTCTGCTGTGTGGGTAACAATAAACCTGGTTCTTTGTTAAAAAAACATTATAATATTCAATACCACAAATGTCCAAGAAGCAGAGTGTTCTACCTCGCTCTACTTTCATTATGATTTGGTTGTCTAAGAATAATCAGTAAGTTTCTGAATAGCATACTTGAGCTAGGTAATGGTGCACATCATCATAAACAAAAATAGGTGATCTTCATGCAAAACTCCAGTATAGTAATGATTTGGTCTGTTGTCAGTTCACATGTATTATTAACAGGGCTTCAACCTGTTCTGGCTGACATCCACTGCATCCTCAACCAAGATGTTTGTAAACAGGACCAACTTTCTAGCAGGTGGAACTCAAAAGTCCCTGATCAACCCCACAAAATATTGTCTGTTCTTGACTGAGTCTTGATACATGATACAACAGGATGCAGTGGAGCTTTTTTTATTGATTTTTGGAAAGCCATAAGACTCTCTGGGAAATACTGTAAATGTATATGTTGGAAAACTTCTGTCACATATCCACTCCATTTAATTCAGTTCAATTGAATTACTTAAATTCAATTTCATTCAATTTTATTTGTATAGTGCTTTCGATAATGGACATTGTCACAAAGCAACTTTACAGGAAAACCAATCAGCATATTAAAAAACAAATGAATAAAAGAAATGTCCATAATGAGCAAGCTGGAGGTGACAGTGGCAAGGAAAAACTTTCTGGTATGACATGAGGAAGAAATCTTGAGAGGAACCAGACTTAAAAAGAAAACCCATCCTCATATGGTTGACACCTGATAGCGAGACCATAAATAGATCCCTTCTACTGTGTGCTATGAGGTTTGAAAGTGGATTTATTAAATTTGTTGAGGTTACCAAATGTTAACTTATAAAAACTTGCATACAAAACTGTGGTTTATTCAAGCAATTGCTGTAATAAGCCATTACCGAAACTGGTTGTATCAAACGCATCCATGCCACCTTTGTGATTATTAAGTGGAACTGTGCTCAGATATCACATGGGTCTTCAAACAGACCAAATGGGGCCATGCTGAGCAGCAGATAGTGGTCTCTATGTAATGAGAACTCCAACTAGAACTGGGGCACCAGGACACATCAAACAGGTAGAGAAAGAGAGAGAGAGAATTAGGTATACTCACTGTTATCTAATGGATTAAAAACTAAGAACGTTTTGTGCAGAGTGCAAGCAGCGACTCAAGCAGGCCTAGCTTTAACAGAATAACTACAAAGGGGAACCACAGAAGGAAACACAGGTACAGTGTGTGTGCTGCCTGGGAAATAAGGCAACCAATCACTTCACTTAGTTTCCGCTTGTAAACAGTTTCTTTTACTACTCTAACTTTCCCTTAACCTGCAGTGAGTTTCATTGGCTCAGTATTCTTGCATAATTTACTCAATTCTTTAAATTTACCTTTCATGTTAGGTTCAAGTACTTTACTGCCTGTACTTCTTCACTAGGTGCCTTTCCTTCTGTAAATCATCAGTTGCCAGGACTAAGGAGTGACCAGTAAATTAAAGTCTAGTTTAAAGAGACTTCCATGGCTGGATCAAGATGTTCTGTTCTGATAGATATATGGTGAAATTCACCATTTCACTATGCATCTACATTTAATCAATTTATTTTTATCTTATTCTGTTTACTTTACTTAATGGTTATATGCTTTTGGTAGTGGAGAGAAGTCAGCATGAGCACTTAAAATGGTCAAGATACTGTGCACTTTGTGTTCTGACACCATTCTATACTTGTGCTACAGGAGCTGTTCTGTGAGATCAGACCAGACGGCTTAAACCTGCTCCCCACATGTTTAGTGAGCATTGGGTGTCCATGACCCTGTTGCTGGGATGGTTTGTGTTTCCTTTGACCACTTTCCTTAGATGCTAATCACTGCATACTGGGAACACCCCACAAAAGCTTGTCTTAGAGCGTCATCACAAATGAGCACTTGTTGTAGTTATTAAATCTATACACTTGTCCCTTTTTTCCTGTTTGAAAAGCATCAGTTTTGAGAACTTTTTTTTGAGAACCCATTTACTTGCTGCCTAATATATCATACCCCTATACAATAGCATAATAAATAAATGCTGAATTTCTTGCCCCTGAGAAGCTTTGCCAACCCTTCAGTTTCTGCTTTTTCTTCTTTTTTTTTTAGCAGTAGCAGCAGCAGCATATTGTAGTCTGAAACAGCAAAACATGTAAAATCTTGTTTAACAGATTTGGTACTACAGGGACAGAGCAAGAGACACAGAAAGAGATGTGGTTCTGCATACAAAACATAGTAACATGTAATGAATTTGCAATTTACCTAGACAAGAATTTAACCAGCTGAGCATGTTTTAGAAAATAAAATGTATAAATCCTTGCCTTAAATGGACATTCACATAGGTCTGTTTTACTGCTTGTTAAGTCCAAATAGTTTGGAAATAAGAACAGTATGTATGTTTATAATATTAACTTATTAATATTATCTGTGTATGTTTATAATATTATATCACCCACTGAGAAACTTGAAAGAGCTCTGGTCATAGGAGACCCTATACTGAGGCACATGAATTTAGCTAGGCCTTTAGTCCTATTAGGGGAGCCAGCGGCAGTGGTTAGGTGTATCCTGGGAGCCAGAGCACCAGACATAGCAGGTAATCTTAGGGCTTTAGCCTAGCATAGGCTCTCAAATAAAGTGAAACATGCTGGATCTTATGATATATGCCTTTGACAGTCAGTGGTTAGTAAGCATAACTTTACAGAGGTGTTTAAATTAGTAAAGGCAATGCCTGATGCAGTAGTATGCTCTGGCCCTATCACAATGCAAGACAATTCCCAGACAATTCTTAAAAGCGCTATTCAAATAAAATTGAATTGAACTGAATGAATTTAAAATTTCCATAGCATTCAATAATATTTATTGTTACTTTTCAGTAAAGGAAAAAAAGATATTGAATATACTGAGGCATAGTGGTATTGTGCGGCATTTATAATTGTGATTCTCTCCTTGCTTCTCAATTTTGTAGTACTTGTTGAGTGTCGTTAAGTGTTCTTATGAAAATATAAAAATTGCTAAATAATTAAAGTTGATGCAAATATTTTAATGTCACTGTAAATATTGACATGTATTTACCTCTTTGGATAATACTATGTCAATGCCCTCACATACTCTTTAATGCTCCCTTTTTTGTTTGTGATTAATGCCTCACATAGCTTTAAATGTGTGCTAATTTCATTCAGATTACACAAATATTATTTGATATATTATTTGAAATATTATTTCTCTTCTTGGAGAGAAAAAAGTGGTAGCCTTGGAAGATGATTTGATATTAAAATAAAGGCCGTTTCTAGCTGACTCATCAGAACAAGCCTGGAGCTCAGTGATCTAGCTCGCGTCTTCCACAGAAGTGCTTTCGGTTTGTTTCTTCCGCACACTCTATCCGCGCACTCTCACGTCTATATAGGGTAAACTATTATGTTGATTGGCTCTGTTGCTCATCTTGCGGAAAGTGCTAGATTACAGGGATACCCTAGTAAAAAAAAAAAGTATGCTAAGTATATTAAATCCTAGCATGCCAAAGCATACTTAAATGTACTTGCAGCCAGACTAATGACTAGTATACTTGAAGTTTGCTATTTTGGAACAACTAATT
>JAOTRS010030649.1:0-10344 GCA_028565755.1 Dinotopterus cunningtoni
AATCAGCCTGAGATTTAGCCTCAGTTACCTGTTCTGGGCAACATGGAATGAAACACAGTCAAATTCAAATTTTATTTGTCACATACACAGTCATACACAGTACGATATGCAGTGAAATGCTTTGTGGAATGCACAGTGGTATTTTACTCTTTTAGTCCAGTTCAAGGTTTGATGTGTTGGACACACTAAAATGCACAGTGATTAAGAGTGATTATATCTGTGATTATAAAGAGTAATTATATTTGTGGTGCAAAACAGTCGGGTAAAATGTTTTGTATAGCCTTATAGTGGAACAGAACGAGCATAAACAAAGTGACTGTTATGACTCATTCCCTGCATGTCCATCTTTTCCCATGCTGTCACTTCTCCCCATGTGTTCATGTTTTCCTTAGCCCATCATGTGTCCTATCCCACACCCCTGTTTTCGCCCGGTCTGCACACCTGTTTCCCATTTTACTACTGATTACTTCAGCATTTACGCACGTGCTGTGTGTTGCTTAAACTGCTGGATTATTTTGTGTGTTTTGCTCCAATTTTCTCACATTTTCCTTCTCATACTTTCACATTCCCCAGTTCCTTTTATTTCGTTTTCTCGTTTCTCGTTTTTTGTCTCACGATTTGGATTTGATCACCTCGGTTTTTGATTTCCGGGCTTCCTCATTTTGACCACCGCTCTTGTTTCAAGTTTTTGGATTATTGCTCCACTCTTTGATTTTGCCTTTTACCGAGCTATCGGTTTGCGATTTGGCTCAGACACTGATTCCCCGGTGTTTGATCCTCGCTTCCGCATTCCAATCACGCTGCTGTCTAACATTGTGATCTGCATTTGTGCTTGGATTGACCTCATTCTGCTCCGCCCCGTGTCGGAATAATCCAGCCAGCAATATGAATCCAGCAAATGTTGACCGCATGAGATCAGTGCTAGAGAGACAAGGTGTCCTTCTTGGACCTCACTAGCTGGAGCTGCTTACCACCAAGCAAACCCTTGCTGATGTCACGATCAAGCTCCGACAGCTCCAGCTCTCTCCGGCGTGATGCTGTAACTTCAGCATATGACGCGAACCATGTCTTCCCTGTGACGGCCCTGCCAAGTGGAGGGCACCTGCTTCTCCTGCGGAAACTCGGATCATTTACTTAAGAACTGTCCAGTAAGGAGGATGTGTCCTCAAGTTCAGCTGGGAGCACTAAAAGGCATGACCCCAAAGAGACGTCAAGACCAGCGCTGACTGCTCCCCCTCTTTCTCATCCATGGACAGCGGATTCACCTGACACAGGCATTGATCAACTCTGGTTCGGACTGCATTTTAATCAACAAGCCTCAGCTAAGGCTCTGGGAATCCCTGCACTGCCCTTGGAGACCCATCTTGAGATCCAGGCTATCGATAGGAGCCCGCTCTCTTCAATCACTCGCAGGACCACTCTACTTGGCCTCAGGGTCTCATCTTCCCATCTTGCTCCACGACCTGCCTATGAGCTCCCTTGTGCCTCAACCCAGCCTCGGCAGAGGAACCACCAGCGCTCACTCATGTTACCCCAAAGTACCACGACCTCAAGCCTGTTTTCTGCAAATGGTGCGCCATTCCTCTCCCCACCACACCGGCCTTACAATTGAACCACTGATCTGCTCCCAGGCCCCAACACTCTGTCACCCAAAAAACGCCAAACCATGGACCAGTACATCACCGAGTCCCTCACGGCGGGGATCATTTGTCCTTCCTCCTCTTTGGCGGAGGCTGGGTTCTTCTTCGTGGGTAAAAAAGATGGTTCCCTTCACCCACGGACATGGAAGACTGGTACCGCACACTAATAGCCACTGCCTTTAATCTCCTCCAAGGAGCCAAGCTATTTATCAAGCTTAAGGATCTCCTTAACACTACAGTGTTTGTCTACCTAGACAACATCCTGATCTTTTTTGGGACCTGACGGAGCATCAACACCACGGCCGGCAGGTGCTACAGAGACTCCTAGAAAATAACCTGTTTGCTCTCACATTCCCCAGTTCGTTTTATTTCGTTTTCTCGTTTCTCGTTTTTTTGTCTCACGATTTGGATTTAATCACCTCGCTTTTTGATTTCCGGGCTTTGATCTCGCGTTTCCTCGTTTTGACCACAGCTCTTGTTTCACGTTTTTGGATTGTTGCTCGTTCTTTGATTTTCACGGTTACCGATCTAACGCTTCCCCTTTTGACTACGGCTCTCATTTTGCTTTATGCTGACTGATTTCCCAGGGTTTGACCCTCGCTTCCGCATTCCGACCATGCTTCCGCATCTGTGCTAGGATTAACCTCGTTCTGCTCTGACCTGTGACAGAGACAACAGGTTGTGTAGAAAAGACATGGATTTATTTAACTGGGTGGTTAAAATCTTTTAATGGGCCAGGCTAGCTGAGGTGGAAGCCAAGGAAGTGGAGGATGCTTTTTTAACCACTTTGTCTGTGGACCACTGGTGTCTGTGGTCATGACAGAGAGAAAGAGTGGGTTATTGGGACATGCATCTGGATTGGGACAATGCACAATTAATGTGAATGTATGCACGTTGAAGTCAGGGTTGAAGTTTATGAGGTGGCTCTTTAGCTGCTGGAAAGTCAACTTCATTTCTGCCATCCACTTTACTTTCTTGGACTGTCTTTTGCAGAGCAGATTTAAGAAAGGTGCTGAAATAGAAAATAAAAAATATGTACAAAGTGGCGATAATAGCTTGCCGAACCCCAAAATGCACACATCTGTTTCTTTGTCATCGGTTGTGGGTAGGCACACACTGCTTCGACCTTATTCTCTTAGGGTTTTAATAATCCATGGCTGATTCTGTACCCCAGATATTGTGCTTTAGTAAGGCTAAGATGGCCTTTCTTCTTTCACCTAAGACTTGCCAAAGGTGGAGGAGCTGGTTTTCCCAGCGGGCTTTCTGGACTTGATAAGGACACTGGTGGATAATTATACTGTAGCAGTGTTTTACTGTCATTTGTTATCAGTTTTGTGAGCCCCAGTTCAGTGGAGAACATATCCTTGAACTGTTTAATGGGTTTCTTTAGCTCTTGGTTATGTGATGGGGACAGGTTGTCTCGTCGTTCTACCAGATCACATCCATGTTTCTTATGAGAGAGAGTGGCAAGGGCTAAAATACATGTTAATGAGTCATCCTTGTTTTACATAAATTAATATAATACAGCTCATCATTTTTTTTATCTTACCTGGCTGTTGCGGTCTGTAGTTCACTGGCCCGATGCGCTCAATGACAGTGCAGGCTCCCTGCCACTAGTCGAGAAAGTTAATGGTGGGTACCAGGAGGAGCACTCGATTGCCTGGCTAAAATTTACATGGCTGTGCAGGCTGGTCATAGGCTTTATGTTGTTCAGCCTGTGCTTTTTCCCTATCCTTGCGTATGATGTGGAGCACACAGTTGATCTTTGACTGCATCTCCTGAACAAACAACTGGGCGAAAAGGGGACAGCTCCTCCTCCCATGTCTTCCCAGTGTTGTCCACTAATCATTGCAGCATTCTCTTTAATGTCTAATTAAAGTCTTCTACCAAAACTTCAGTTTGGGGTGATAAACAGTGGTGTAGATCTGTTTGACCTACAACAGCCAATAAACATATATCATTAGTTTTGACATAAAAGGCATACCTTAATCTGTGAGCAATGGTCTTGAAGGTGGCCTTTCGAAGTGTAACGGGTTCGACCCTATGTTGCATGGGCGGCACCATGAACGGACATTAGACGAGGTCTTATGGGAAAAAGGGCATTTTATTTAGGAAAAATGGGGAAGGAAAGGGTTAAAGGAGGGGGGATGGATAGAAAGGGAAGGGAAGATTGTGCACGTGCAGTTCCGGGGGCAGTGCCATGCTGGCAATGCAGACACACAGCTGGCGATAGGTGGCGGTAGGCGGAGTGGCAGAATGGAGCACATAGAGGCAGCGCTCTTGCACACTCACATGACGGCACTTCTCCCGCTGTCGATGGCTGGCCTGGCCCGGCCCCTCGCAGCTCTCTCTGGGCACGGCCTTAGGTGGGAGTCCTCGCTGACGTCCGTCAGCTCTGCGGCTTTGCTGGCTGGGATGGGGGGCCTTAACACAAAACCTCTCGTGGCTTTTTCCTCTTCGGCAGCGGGGCTGCGAAGATGGGCTCGATGCGGGAGTGAAGGTGCCGCAGGAGCTTGCGCAGTTCTTTCCCACGCTGTTCTCAGTGCGGAGATCAAAGGGCAGAATTCCATTGTCCCTTGTGTTCGTCATATTGCCCCACTCGCATACCACTTTCCCCTGCTCCACCGCATTAAGTACTTCCCGGATCCTGGACTAAACTCCGCACCTTGCTTTTTTAATGTGAAGCAAACCCGAGATCCTATTAACGTTAATTATCGCCAGCCGGCCCAAATAGGCGGCTCCTTTGCATACCTGCAGGAGGGGGTGTCGCCTATCAAGGGAGTCTACGGAGTGAGCGACGAGCAATAGTAGATTTGGGCGCACGTTCATCACAGGCGCTCGCAGTGACAGTAGCATGGGGCATAATCCACAACCACCAAGTTGTTTTCATGTCCTCATGCTGACTTTGGGAGCTGGATGACCAAATCCATGCCAAAAACCTGAAAAAGCATGCCGGTAATGGGACTGGCTTCTTGAGTGCAGTCCTCTGGCACTCCTGCCACCGCTGGCAGAAACTTTTCACCTAACCATTGAATCATATTCTATCTGTACACCTACTCCATCTGCCCAAATTGACAAAATCTCTGCTTGCGTAAAGGACATTAGAGATTAGATTAACTTAAATTTTCTGAAACTTAATATGGACAAAACTGAGATAATTTTCATTGGAACCTCAGCACTCACCAGCAACATTTCCACCAATTTCACCTTTGAGATTGTTGGCTCTCACGTCAAAACATCTACTGTCAAAAATTTAGGAGTAATTTTCGACACCACACTCTCCTTTCAGTATCACATTAGATCTGTCAATAAATCTGCATGCTTCCATTTACATCATATTGCCAAACTGCATCCCTTCATTTGTCTCATCACGCATTGATTTCTGTAATGTGCTTTTCATTGGTCTACCTGCCAGCTCCACATTACAATATACTCAAAACTCTACAGCTAGAATACTCACTCATACCAAACACTGCTCATATAACCCCAATCTTGTATGATCTCCATTGGCTCCCAGTTGCCTACCGTATTAAATTCAAAATTCTTCTCCGTGTTTTTGTCATGAGCCAGCTCGATCCACCAAGCACCTCTTAATCCTAAACTCCACCCCAGGGTTTTCAGCACACCTAGCGTTCAATCACGACACACCTGTATCCGATTAGGATACCATCCTTAGGCCTTAAAAGCTTGCAGAGTGCACTAGTCTGTGCCGCAGTGTCTCGCTCGTGTGCCTCACGTCCCCCCTGGATATTATTCTATGAATCTTGATCCGTTGCCGACCTCGCCACCCTTCGGATTTCTCTTACGTCTTATCCCCTGATAATCTCGCCTGTTCTCGGACTGACCTTGGGGTATGACCCTGCCTGTGTTAGGAATCTGGTTCTGTGCCTACACCTTCGGATTTGTTTGTTCTCGCGGCTGGACCTTTGGTTATCAACCCTTACCTGGCAAACGATGCCGATTCTCTCTCCTCGCTCCACGGCTAGTGACGCTCTCCTGGCTCTGTGTGTGAGCGCTTCCGTCGACTCGGAGAAATTCTTGTGATGCGCACCATGCTCCTACTCCTCAAAGAAGTGAACTAAAGCTCTCTGCCCTGCTCCCCCTGATCTCGGAGCAAGCCGACAGAAAGAAACCATTGCGGAGGTTTAGTTGCGCGACCCGCGCCCTCGCTAAAGCTGAGAAAAGTTTGCACGCTTCCACTTCCGGGTTTGCGGAGGATTCCCTGACGTCATTGCCCTGCACCTTGCCACGTCACCGGGTATTCCCCAAAGCATTCTGTGCACGCACACACATACACGCACAACACCCCCTGCTGCGCGCTGACTCTTACACACACACACACACGCAACCCCCCACGACTGCGCGCTGGTGCACACACACGCAAACACACACACACACCACTCTCCTTCTGCTTTTATGTACTTAAACACTTAAGTCTCAAATAAAATTCCTTTAAGTGAATCTGTGTCTCCTATTGGGACCTTTCTGTGTCTGCCTCCTCCTGTGACAGTTTTTAAATCATTAAATGGCTTAGCTCACTCTTATCTTTTCAATTTGCTTGCCCCTTACATCCCGACCCGCTCACTATGCTCTTCCGATTCGGGCTTTTTTGCTGTCCCTCGGTACCGTCTCTCTTCAATGGGGGGCAGATCATTTAGTGTTATTGCACCCACACTTTGGAATTCTCTACCACACTCTCTCCATTGTGTTAATAACATCTCAGTATTTAAATCACTACCCAAAACACACTTGTTTTCTGAATGTTACACGTCCGATTCGTTGAACTGAACCCCTTTGGTTTAATCCAACCTGTCCTCTTCATGTCTGTCTCTTACTGTAGGTCTTGTTTTGTATTTCCAGTTATTTTTTTTTCCGTCTGTTTGTTGACTTATTTGTTTCTCTACTTTAGTTCTTCAATGTCTGTTCGTATTATCTCCTTTTGTTTACATTCATTGTAAAGTGTCCTTGAGCTCTGAAAAGGCGCTATATAAAATAAAATTATTATTATTATTAATATTGGCCAGTCAAAGTGGTCAAAGATTTTCCCTATAGTGTTTCTGACACTATGGTGGCCTCTGCGCAGATGGGTCTTTGGCATGTGCAGCACTGTCATTTTTTGTATGTGGAAGTAAAACAGCCTCCTGCTGATAAAGAAGTATGAAGTTGGATGTTGTGGACTACCATCCACAGCTTCTACCTCTATTTTGCACACGTGATTCCAGCAATATTTTAAGCATGGTTCCTCTTTTTGTAGCTGCACGAAGTTTCTATCACACATAACTTGTGGAGACAGGGAAAGAGGAACATTAGAAGGATGGTTCGGATCATCACCTTCAGTCTCTGAATTGGAGCTTTCTCTGTTGATCTGGCCCATCCATGTGGGGCAGGCTAGAGCAGTTCTTCTCTGTCATCTGTGACAGCAAGGAAAGAGCTATCACTTGTGGATGCAGGTCTGGGTGCATCCCCGACAAGTCTCATCCTGGCAGGAGAGGAACAGACAGGTTAGGTACAAGGACAGCTTTATGTTTGCCCTGCCGATCCTCCATGATGTGAGCTGCTGTCACCTCCCAGGGATCACTATGAATGCATATGATCGGAAGAGATCCACAAGGCTGTGTGTCCCAGGGGCTGACCGATGGGTGGGCCAAAGAAACAGCACGCACAATGTCTAGGAGATCTGGGTGCGAGGATCTTCCAACCCAGACACATTTCGTAGGCGCCGGCACACTCACGTCACAGCAGAGACTGCTGACACAAATCTCTCTTGCAAATGTGGGCTTTGTGGATTCTGGTTTGTTGTGCATGGATTCATTGCAGGAAGGTTCCATGCATGGTAAATGCTGCACGTTTTCGTTCATCAGAGTGGCGAGGTAGCACAGTGGGCTTCACGCTGAAGGCTTACCTCTCTCTCTTGTCTGATGGAGAGTGTGGAAAGCTTGAACTCATTTACAACCTCTAGCTGTGAGCTGAGAACCTTCTTCCCATGGGAGGGAGCACATAACTCGGTTAACAGCTATTTGTTCTGTGACTTTGCAGGCCATGGATGAATCCATTGATACATGATTCTGTGCAGACAATCCTGATAAACTTGCAGTGGAGCCTCAGTGTCATAGGTCCAGGGGCTGCCTGAGAGCAGAAAAGGCCATGTCAAGCTAGAATGTCTTCTTTCAATTGCACCTAATACTCTGCTTTCTCCCCTGTGAACATAAACTAAGCCTGCTACTTTGTCTAGAAAGGAGGGGAATGAGAATCATGCTCCACTCCTGCTGTGACCATCCTTCCAGTTCCAGTGTCCACACGAAAGTTTGCAAAAAAATTTTAACGTCATCATGGAGCATTAACTTTGTAAGCAGGGTTTGAGCTTCTCTGTGAGGGTCGGGCAGAGAGGTGCTTTCACCCCTGTGGTGCTAAAAAAAACAATGATTTATTGAACTTTGTCTTTGTAAAAGAAAAGGGGGAAAGTGTGTCAGGGAGAAATCTCAGTGAGTGAAAGAGTGTCAAGTTTGCAAAGCATCAATGACTCCAGAGTGGTCAGAGATTATAATCTGCCAGCTGGAGAAAGTTAAAGCTCCCCACCACTCTCTTGTCTGCAATGAAGCTGGCAATGGTGCTGAATGCGCTTCCGTTTTGAGTAGCGTGAGGAGCTGTCACAGGGTGTTGGCTGTACCTCCACTGCCATGACCTATATATTTTTTTAAGTTGCTAAAATGGCCATATTTCAACCATCTTTGTGTACATGACTTCTTTTACACATGTGGTTTAATTATTCATTTATTAATTTAAATAGTTATTTTACCCAATGAATTTTATTAATTTGTTCAGTTTTATAATCAGCTGAGGCCACACAGGAATACACGCAGGATTAATTATCTGGTGAGCAATTACTAGTCCTTTGTTTCCAGCAAAGCATGATATCATACAGTATTTATTATGTTGTCACTCAAACTCAGGGAGTGTGCCCAATTTATAAACTATAAAAGCACCAAAGCAGTTTGAGCCACAATTTGTTGATTATGACTTTTTACAATTAGGTCTTTACGTTGCTATCCAATCTGAGGTATTTCTTTAAAGTCTTTAAACATTGCAGAAATTCTATATTCATGAATCTAACAGAGTTTAACCAGTCTGATCACTGTGAGCATTTCTCCTGTTCAATGAGATCTGTATCTCCTGCAGTTCATATCTTACTGTATGTGTGTTCAGCTGCTGTGGTTCTGCTAACAGTGTGTGGAAATCTCCTTGTCATCATCTCTGTTTTTCACTTCAAGCAGCTTCACACACCGAGTAACATGCTTGTGCTCTCTCTGGCTGTCTCGGATTTCCTCATGGGTGCTTTAGTGATGCCGCCATTATTTATCTGGACAATCGAGTCATGCTGGATATTTAATATGGGGAGCTGCATGTCTTTGATGGGCACTTCTTTTTTACTTTTTAACCAGTCCATCTATAATATTGCTCTGATCGCCGCAGATCGATATTTAGCTTTGTCAAATCCATTTCTCTACACAAACACAATGACTGTAAAAATAATGTGCATCTTGATTTTTTTAAACTGGTGTGTGTGTCTTGTATACAATATACTTTACTGTCAATTTAGTGAGAGCTTCACAACTTCTGTAATGTGTCCTGGAGAGTGTTACTCAGTTCCGAATCAGGTTTGGACTGTAGTTGATCTTCTATTTTCCTTTATATTTCCACTCTCTATTATAATCATAGTGTATACTCATGTATTTGTGATTGCTAAGAAACATGCCACTGCTATCAGAGAGCTTAATAATCACACACGGCCTAAAACACAGAAAATCACCTCACACTCGATGAAATCTGAGAGAAAAGCAGCTAAAGTCGTTGGAATTTTAGTGTCTGTGTTTCTGGCTTGTTTACTTCCATATTTTATTTACAGTCTATTAGGTGATGTTATTGACCTACAGCCAGAAATCTCTCATAAAGTCCTTGTTATTATGTATCTTAATTCCACACTTAATCCCTTTATTTATGCTCTGTTTTATTCATGGTTTAGGAAGTGCGTTAAAATAATTATTACTCTGCAAATTTTCCAAACAGACTCTGAATTAATCAATGTCCTTTCATGAATTATCACTCATCATAAAAAGTGCCAAAATATTGCTAAATTACAAGAATTTTATGTTATTTAAATGTTAGTACACTACTGAGTTTAATCTCCTATAAGTAAACACATTCACACTATATAATACACATGTACAATATATAAAGTATAGCATTTCTCCTGTTCAATAAGATCTGTATCTCCTGCAGTTTATATCTTACTGTATGTGTTCAGTTGCTGTGGTTCTGCTAACAGTTTGTGGAAATCTCCTTGTCATCATCTCTGTTTTTCACTTCAAGCTGCTTCACACACCAACTTACATGCTTGCGCTCTCTCTGGCTGTGTCGGATTTCCTCATAGGTGCTTTAGTGATGCGGCCTGGATATTCAATATGGGAGCTGCATGTCTTTAATGGGCACTTCTTTTTTTCTTTTTAACCAGTCCATCTATAATATTGCTCTGATCAAAAAAGGAGTCAAAAGGCATTTGTGATGTGGAAATGTACTATGTATCATTTTCTACAGTAGAGAGCTGTTAATTAAAACATGTTTTGTCTTTTTGTAATTTATAAAAACTTTGATACGAAATCTATTTTTAATGTCACATCTGAAGCATTGTACTGTGTATGCATGTGTG
>JAOTRS010030683.1:0-10343 GCA_028565755.1 Dinotopterus cunningtoni
TAAAAGCAGTTTAGCAGCAAACTTTGTGAAAACTAATATTTGTGTCATTCTCAAAACTTTTGGCCACGACTGTACAATACACGTGAGCTACTTTTGTGATTTGTTTGCATCTATGAATGTTTCTAGTATCACGGTCCGTTCGTATCTGCAGAAATTTGTAAGTCGAAGCACTCAGAGATTTTCAGACAGACAGCAAATACTTTGAGTGCAGGAACTGAACAGATTAACTCAGACGGAATTGTACGTGACGAGGAACGATTTTACTCCCACGCAGATTGTTGTTTATTTGATAGTTTTTTTCTCTCCTTTGATTTGGTTAGCATCAGAAATTCAGAGTGCAGAGAGGAACTCTGGTGATTCTCATAATTAACGATGAGCACTTTAAGTGTTTACGAACAGTAGACACTGTTTTAGTGAGTGATTCATGCTCTCTATCTTTCTCTTTCTCTCTCTCACACACACACACACACACACACACACACACACACACACACACACACACACACTTATCACGGAGTCCATGGCACACACAATGAGACATTGATGTGGGTGAACAGCGTCGCTCTCAGTGTAGTCCCGCTGTGCCAAGTCGAGCTTCAGTACCCTTTAAATCACCATGCCAGGGTTTTACTGGACTCGTCTGGATTGTAAGGGATTCCTGCAGAATGCGACTGGAGCATGTGATAACTTTCTTTATGCACGCAGGTTAAGTGTGTTTAGATCAGCAGCGCGGGACGTGTTTGTGCACGCCTAGACGCTGAAACTGTCCGAAAGTAAACATTATCGGATTCCACTTTAATTCCTTGACTTCCGTGTACAATTATTACTATATGAACTGAAATATTAACGAGTCTTGAATGTCTGAGTGTAACCCTTACAAGTTCTTTCAGGGAAATCTGAAAGGTTTTGAAAGTGTTTAATATAATAGTTTGAAAATACTGATAAAAATTTCTAATAAATTTTGAGACACACTTATACACCTACTGTAATATGTACACTCTTTCAAAAACAAAATTATTTTTTTTACTTTTTATTAAAGATAATTAAAGGCTCTTAGGATCACTTTGTTAAATTAGTTTTAAGTGTACTATAATCAATTAATGGAAGAATTTCTAGGGTTCAACCCAGCAAGGCGTCTTTTCTTGCGACGTGCTACCACCACCATGCTAAGGATATGTAACGGTGCATGCTGCCAAATTCTTACCCGTTCAGTTCATTACGAGTAAATATTGTCTTGGGTTGGGTATCATTCGGGTTTTTTTTTTTTTATGATTCCGGTGCCAAAACGACACTTTTAAAACGGTACCCAAACCAAAAAACAAAAGAGCCACAAAAATGCTTGATAACATTTAGAGGACTTTTTATAATATACAATATATTTAAAGTATACATAAATATAAGTAGACACAAATAGACTTAACTACAACAATATTGTAGACTTAACTACAATAATTTAAGACCAATACAGTAACAGCAAAATAGTTTTATAATTCTTATAATTTTTAATATAATTTAAAATATAATAGTTTTAATAATTCTTGGTAGCTACTAACCAGCTAATAATCAAATTCAAATTTTATTTGTCACATACACAGTCATACACAACAAGCTATTCAACACGATTCAGCCCTCTGATTTTAACTTCACCTGCGAATGTTTCGGTAGGTTTTATGTGTTTTTTTTTTTTTTTTTTTTTTGTTTTTGTTTTTTCCCTCTTTACTCGCAGATTTTGAAAGACATTTGTTGTGTGTCACGGTGTCGGGATCCTTTGTTGTGAAATCCAGCCACAGTTTAGACGGTTTTAGGCATTTTTAAACTTTAGGCATTTTAATTTGAGCGTGTTTAGCTTAGCGAGCTAACGCTACCTGCTGCTGTCAGAGCAAGTATAATTACCGCATACACGCGCTGCATTCACACGGGGTAGTCTCCTTACCCGAGTTGTGCTTTTAAGTTGGAACGTGTAAACAACATGGACTCTCGCAAACATTACGAACATTAATTGGATTTATATTATTAGTGCTTTCCGACTCGTGTATTTTTGTATTCTACAAACCAGCTTCAAATTTTAGCAATTATTTTGCAAAAACATGACACTCATTTTGCCGGACCACCAGAGAGTAGTGCGTTTTCTCCGTCAGGAATTTTCTTTTTCTGTTCGGTGGCACTGAAGTGAGGCACTGAAATCTGTGCTCTGATTTAATTATAGAGGTACCGGTGCCATATTGGGCACCAACACTAATAATGTCTAGGTATAACTAGTGCTGGGGGATCTTTTCATAAATTCACTAGATTTATGTTAATATTTAAATATGATTTTAACATTTTTGTAAATACTGTATGACCTCAACTTCTCAATTACAGTGCATATCAATGAATTAGAACATCATGGAAATTTTTTTTTTCCTTGGTTAAAAAAGTGACATTTTTATTGATTAATCAAGTGAAATATTTCAATCATTAAAAAAAAAAAAAATTATTTTGATGACTATGGCTCATGAAAATCCCAAAATCCATTGTATCAAAATATTATATAGTTCAGTACACGCATGGGGAAGACTGCTGACTACACAGCTGTGATGATGATGATGAACACCCTCCACAAGCAGTGTAAGCCATAAAGGGTCACTGTAGTGAAGCAAATTTGTAGAACGTTGACCAGAGAGGAAAAATGTGGTAGGTAAAGGTGCACAAGTAACCGAGGTAACGAGGTCACAACAGATTTTAAAGTTTTTTTTTGTTCTTTTTATTGTATATTTTTTTGTCAAAGGTGTATAAGACTGACTTTGTCGGACTTACGAACATGCTCTCGGGCGGGACTTGTTCGTAAGTCGGGGACTACCTGTAATTGGTTGTTCAGTAAAAAAAAAAAAAAAGGCCAGAAAGTGTTTAATCGACCTGCATAAGGTGATTAGATTTTGAGTATTTGTTCTGATGGCACTTTTCATGCTTGGATGCGTTCCTGCGTCAAGGAAGATTAAACTAAACATCAGCGGTTTTTTAAAAAAAATGTGTATCACTTAAAGCTGATTAAATGAGAGTTAAGTGTCGCTGAGCTGCTGAACTCAAACACACGTTTAGAGTTTGTAATGAGACCACACGTGATGCTCAATGCGTGTCTCGTCTTGCCAAGAGTGTTTCAGGACAGGGAAAGGGTGTGAGACAGACAGTTAGACACACACACACACACACACACACACACACTGCAGTGCAACCCGACTCCAGTTTCTATAAACAGCCTCTCACATCAGTTCACAGGTGATGTTTGTCCCATGTGGAGCTCTGCTGAAACTCGCCTCCTCCAGTGATCAGTGTGTGTGTAACGTCCATCGGCCGTGTTCGTACACTTTTAGTAAATTGGATGAGAGGGGGCGTGTAGGCAATTGTGTTTTGAAGGTGTTGGTGTGGATAAGAGGAAAGAAAAAACTTGTGTGAAATGAATGCTGTCTTAACACAGTAACAGTATAGTTTTAAACCAAGATTTAACAAAAAAACAGTTTTGGACAATAATGGACCGCGTGCCATCTGTGCAGGTCCTCTAGTTGTTTATTTACATCAGGAATAGTTGTGCAACTCCTCTCGCCTTTATTTATTTAATTTACTTTAAATACTTTACACCTCTAATGGCTGCAGATTTGCTTCTTTTATTCTTTTAGTCGCGTTGTGTAAGATAACAAAAGTTACATGATACTTATACACACAATATATGTATTACAGTAGATCTGTTTATACATTTGTAGAGTTTTAATGTTTTTTAATGTTTTAGAGACATACAACAATAATAATAATAATAATAATAATAGTGCTGTACAATAAAATAATACAAATTAAATAAAAAAAGTAATACAATGCATTGAATAAAGGATGAAGTTAAAATAAAATAACAAAAATAAATGTAGATAAAAACTATTAAATAAATTCCAATTTTTATTTTGTCATTAAATACAAGATAGTTATATGTTATTGAATTTGTTATATTGCCGTATGGCTTGTTGTTAGCTTGTTTTTGTCGAGAAATTGTTTTCTTTCCGTGTGATGGAGGAATAAATCCTGATTCCTGGGTTGCTTTGTTAAAGAAGGCGGGTTTTCCTGCTCGCTTTGTGACTGCGCCCGGAACGCTGTATTGTCGGGGACGGCTTTTGTTTTCCGCATTATAAAACACGTTGTGATGGTTAATTCATGATATAGATGAGACGATGGACGAGACAGCCGTCTCTATTTGGACGTAAATGGTGGCATGTTCTCATTATGGCTGATGAGATTCAGGCCGATGGTCCACTTTAACAGTGTTTCACTTCCACTTTCATGCTCTTACACTCTGATGAATGCGGGTTATTAGTGCTCGTTATCCTGGTCCGAGCCTCGTCTCATTATATATTCATCACCGCCGTGTTTCTTTCGTCTCGTATGTCATTTCATCCTGAGGAGGAATCGGATTACGAGTCACAAGGACGAGTTCTGCCTAAGAGAGAGGAAGGAGGGCGGCAGAGTTGAGATTACCACTCGACCAAGACCACAATGAAATCTGTAACAGATTCTTATTTGATTCGTGTCCGATGACATGATGAAGATTCTCCAGTTGTCTGTTTATTGTCTCCTCCATCGAACCTTCACATTGTGCTTCATGTACACCTGATTCGGCTAATCGGCTCATAAAAACAGCACTTTGTGTTGAACAGGAGTTAACTGTGCACCCCAAAGGAGGGTTGTTTACGGTTCTCCAGGGTTGGGAACCACTCCAACACCAACACCACCAGATGAATAACTAGTTTAACCGCCTTCAGCAGCCGTAACTGCAACCAGATGTTTTTTATAATATGATGAAAGCCTGTTACAGGACCGCAGAGAGATTACAGACCAGTTATTTTTCAATTCATGCGCATTAAATCAGGACTTTTGGATTTGAGGATTGTTTTGTTGCATAAAGGAGTTTCTCTTGATTTTCTGCTCAAGTACAGATTGGTACATGTTCTACTTGAGAACAAAGTAATTTTTTTTCTGTTAAAAATGCAACGTCCCCACGCTGTCATGCTACCACCACCATGTGTCAGTCTCGGTTTAATGTGCTTACTCTGAGCAACCACGAGGAACGTTTTGTCGGAAATGGTGTATTTTTATTTATTTTATTTTTTTGCTTCCTGCCCTGTAGAATATACTCAGGGAAATACATACTTAGGAAGATAAATAGACAGACTGATTAATACTTATCGATATCTGAAACAGTAATGGGCTCAAACGGTTAAGGCTCTCTGGGTTACTGATCAGAAGGTCATGGGTTCGAGCCCCAGCACTGCACTACGCTCTGACCTCGGCTTCCTGATCCTCCGTTTATGCGTGCTGAATCACGTGCTGAATAGACCGTCGATCAACTACGGACTTTATATACTCAGGACAATAAATGCAGAAGGTAAAAAACGATAATTACAAGAAGGGGTTAATATCACAGCAGCGCATCACTGAACTGTAGACTCGATGTGATTTGTGTTTCAGTAGAAAAACTCATTACATGGGATTAAAAGGAATTTGTCGTTCTTCTGTAATGATCTGCGTTTGTTTCCTGGTCCTAGGTTAAACCGCTGACTGTGCGGTGTGTGTGTGTGTGTGTTAGCGGTTGAAGGTTAGCTCTAGGAAAACCTCTGCCTCTTCCCGGCCCACAGTACAGAACCTCTGCCTGTTCTCCTGCTAAAATACAGACGTTGTTAATAAATAATGGCTCCTCTTCCGCTGTGTAAGCCAACAATGAGCTCGTTCATGCTCTGCGAGCTCACTGTAACCTTTTTCTCACAAGCCAGCACAGAAAAGGGTTCACTGCTCAGGCTTCTGAGTGCGTGCCAAATTCAAATAAGGGTGAATAGTAAAGCATGTACTCCTCCCCTCCTCTTTCTCCTCTCTCGTCCCTCCTCGCTCGTCCCGCCGGCGTCTCTGTCTCCCGGACATGATTTACACCGGGGCCTCTCGCTTTTCTCTCCTGTATCTTGAGTAATTCATGCCGTGCGATGTCTCACCCTCTCTGTAAAGCTGTACTTGACCGAGCTCGTTAGGGGACTCGTTAGGTTTCCCACTGCGGCTCTCGTTAAAGGAATGCGCTACGAGGTTGAGTCGGGTCGGGTCGGTGCCGTCACCCGGGTGCACCAGACGGATGTAGGGGATGTGACCGACCGCGCAAACGCTGCTTTGACTGTGAAAGCGTGGAACCCACAGCATCTGTGTGGAATTTGCATGATATGTCTGTGAGATTCTGACTTCTGAGATTTAATTTACAGTCTAGAGTGATGTTTAATTCTGGATTCTGATTGGTTGGGAAGCGTTATTACTTTTAAGGAAAAGGGCGACTAGTTAGAGCTGCAAGAACGTTAATAGTCAATATAACAGACTGAAATGGCACTAGCGCTGCAAGCTGAGAAGCTTAGCGAGTGGATTAGCGTCAGGACGCGCCTGTAATCTTTAGCTAATCTTCAGTTTGCTAATTATATCCACTTCTTTGTCCTAAAATTCTTTGAGTGTTTTTTTTTTTTTTTTTTTCCCCATTTCTCCCTGGGACGGAATATCAAGTTAATGTGCCGCATCATGTTAAACTACGGCCAACAGAATTATTGGCACCTATTAAATTCAAAGGCAAAAATCCATACTTGGAAATATTTAATAAATGTTGTTTTAATAATGGTATTTCCATCAATGTTCATGTGGCTGAATAGTATATTATTCTAAGATTAATTATATATCGTCATACAGTATAAACAGGATGATTCACTTGAAAGTGGCCCTGAATATTCTGTAATAACTCTCGCTATGATGAAGCAATCTGAACCAAAAAAAATTACGCTACATACCTTGACCTATGTGTAATCGATTGCGTTAAATTCGATGCAGAAAGTGATATCGATTTCTGCCAGACATATTTTAGACATATTTTAGACATGTTGTTCCCGAACGTACCAGAACCAGTGAGTATCCGACTCTTTTCTCCATACTGGCGCGATGGCTACGGCGCCTACCTTATCGATCCGATTCGGGGGCATCCCAGGGGCGTGTTTGAAGCTCCTTATACTGAGAAGAACATCGTACGTTGTTTCGTTCAGATTGCTTTGTGATGGCAAGAGTTATTACAGAATATTCGGGGCCTCTTTCCAGTGAATCATTCTGTACATTTAAAATCAGCCAACTCTTAGAAACCAGTTAAAAATAAATTAATAAATACTAAATTCACCATTCCTACATTATACAGTCATTAACAGATTAAGACTTAATTAACAGTGCTGTTAAAAAGTATTCACTGATTTTTCTTTTTTTTTTAATCTAGTAATTTGTTCTGCAGATTTGTCAGACTTAAATCATTAAGGTCTTCAAAACAAATGTTAATATTACACACAGATAACCCGAGTAAACACAAAATGTAGTTTTTAAATGATTATCTCATTTATTAAGGGGAAAAAACTGTCCAAACCCTATGTGAAAAAGTAAGTGCCCCCAACCTTATAACTGGTTGTGCAACAACCGCAATCAGGCGTTTGTGATAACTGGCGCCGAGTCTCTCACGTTACATTAAAAGTTTACATACTATATATTGCACAAGAAATGTAAATTTACGTATATTGAAATATAAAAATAAACATTTAGTGCACAAGAGAGATGCATGTATTGTACTTTTCCCATATTGCACATAAAATGACAAATATTGCATATTGAGATTTACAGATTCTCCCAGAGAACTTCTTTGAGCATTTAATGCTTGTAGGTTAAAAGCTGTTCTTCGTTCTATTTGTTCTCATTTTGGTTGTTCTGTACCGTCTGCCTGATGGTAACAGCTCAAACACAGGGTGGCTTCAACATGGCTTTGTGTTCAAGGTGTTCTCCTGGCTTTATCATTTCTAGAAAGCATTTGAGCTGCCTATTGAGTCCATTCTTGTGGACACACTGCACACTGCAGTGCTGAAAATCATACAGATGTGCATCAAGAGCTTCAATTAATGTTTATATCAATCCTCAGAATGGAGAAAAAGTGTGAAAAGTGTTCTGCTACATGGAGACACGGAGATCTGCAGGATCTGCATCACCTTGTTGATGAGTGAGATCAGAGGAGATGACCAGGCTGGTCTGAGCTGAAAAAGAATCTACAGGAACACAAATAAGCATGTCTTACCACTTGTGGTGAGCAGAAAAACATCTCCACACATCAAACCTCGAGGCGGATGAGCTACAGCTGCAGAAGATCACATCAGGTTCGCGTCCCGTCTGCGCAGAGAAGGAATCCGAGGCTGTCAGGAGCACAGAGTGGAAGATTTTCGTTAAAGAAGTTCTCACTCTCAATACAAAGCCGTGTCGAGTTTTCTGCCATAAACATACTGATGTTTGATGTTCACATTGAGAAAAATAACAATGGGTTACTAGTTTTGTCACAGTTATGTTGCTGTAGCAACCGATAACTGATGATATAATTACTCAGTGTTGATGTGTGTTTGAGGTCATTGTCCAGAGATGTCAAGGTGCAAGTTTCAACCTGATGATTTGAGGTTCTGCTGAAGATCTCCGGTATCTCTTTTCCACCAGGTGCTAGTTTATGTCTGGTGCGAGTACCGGTTCAACAGTGAACCTCCTGAGAACTGGCTGTGGTCTAGAGGAGGCACATCATTATGTCACTGTGAACATTTGTGTACGTCTCTAATTTCCTAGCAATTCTAGTGGCAAAAAATTGCCAACGGCAAGCTAGCAACAATGGCGAACTTCAACATGGCTTTGCGTTCTCCTGGTTCTTTTCGCTTTATCATTCCTAGAAAGCATTTGAGCTGCCCATTGAGTCTATTAAAAAAAAAAAAAAAAAAAAAAGATGGCGTTCAGACTTTTAGCTGGGCATGCTAACCCAGCCCCCAGACGTGTAAGTGGTTCTTTGTTCCAGCCCAAAGTGTTGGTGCCACCATAGAAGTGTTTTTTCCTGTCTGAGTGCTTTGGTCGTCTAAAACCCAGTCGCTCCGAACCCGCTCTGAAACCGCCTTGGTGGAAAAGGGGTTTGAGGTTCTTCTTCTCCTTCTTCAGGACTTTGTGCACCATCACCATCATGATGAACAGCTGAAACAGTGTTCTTGAAGTGTGGCTGACACCTTTACATCTCGCCTCTCCACACACACCTCCGGTGCTAACCCCGCCCCCACCCCTGTGTAAGCGGTTCTTTGGTCTAGGCCAAAGTGTTGGTGCCACCATAAAGCCTTTTTTTTTCCTGTCTGAGTGTGGGTGCTGGAACTGAAACTGGAAAGAACTCGCTCTGGAACCGCCTTGGTGGGAAAGGGGTTCTTCTTCTCCTTCTTCAGGACTTTGTGCACCACCACCATGATGAACAGCTGATAGTGTTCTTGTTGTTGAATGCTTTTAGTCACCTTTACATCTCGCCTCTCCAGACACACCTCTGGTCCAAACTTCTCTGCAGATGGCGTTCTCTGAAAGGTTCTTCAAGGTTCCTTGGAGCAGGAGGCTCTTTCTTGGACAGCAGCAGCCTTTCAGTCCACGGTGATAGAAAACTGGCTTGTGATGCTGATCCTCCAGGAGCTTCCAGTTCACAGCAAGCCCCGTTCCTTGGTGGTTCCTGATTTAATTACCTCTCGAGCTGAGATGTTTGGGTTTTCTTCTTCACTTTGCAGTAACTTGGACTTACTGTACAGTGTGTGTGTGTGTGTGTGTGTGTTTTGAACTGATCTTCTTGGCTTCTTGGACTTTCCCACTGTACTGTGTGCAGGTCGATCCAATGAGTGATGTCTCACACACACACACACACACACACACACACACACACACACACACACACACACACACTTATGTTGCACAGATATACTACCAGATGGAGTCCATCATCATCATCATCATCACCATTAACGGGAAGTTTGGCTCTGCGACTTGAAAAACAATTTTTTTTAGAGTATCAGTGAAATAATAATGTGTGTGTGAGTAAAATTTTTGCATTAATATCCAAAAATCCCAAAGAAATTAAATCTTGTGCAAATTTTCGCTTGGACTGTGTTGTACTCTGTCTATTTTGCGCTCTTGCTAACATATACGCAAAGAAAAAAGAAAAACCACACATACACACAGATGATAATCTTCAGATCTTCAGCAGAACACGCGCGCGCGCGCACACACACACACACACACGCACACAAACACACAAACACACACACATTATGCTTTGGACTTAAAACAACTTTCCTGTATGCGACTTTTAATGCAGAGATTTAAAGCACAGGAAGTTGCGTCCTGAACACACCCTGTGTTTTACCTGAGACCAATGCACACACACACACACACACACACACACACACACACACACACACACACACACACACACACACACACACACACAC